>AYJT01017877.1:0-10543 GCA_001278415.1 Ocimum tenuiflorum | reverse complement strand
AAGGATGTGAGGTGGGCTTTCCTAAACTAAAATATATAAATGAAATGCGCTTTCTGTTTTTCTTGAAAATGCTTAAAAATGTTTGTCAACCTATATGTTTGCCTGCTTATCTGTCTCCCACTCGCCTTAGACCTTGGGAGTTCGTAGATACCTGACAATTGGAGCGCGGGGGGGGCATGCCAATTGTGCAGAGGAAAATGATTACGATGAATGATGATTTTGAATGTTGAATGATTGTGATGATGATAATTGATG
Organism: Ocimum tenuiflorum; assembly: GCA_001278415.1. Taxonomy (NCBI): domain Eukaryota; kingdom Viridiplantae; phylum Streptophyta; class Magnoliopsida; order Lamiales; family Lamiaceae; genus Ocimum; species Ocimum tenuiflorum. The sequence continues at coordinate 10,288 of AYJT01017877.1, read as the reverse complement.
GTGATGTGATATATGTACGGGCAGTCACCATAGCCAATGGTTTCCTGTGATTTGCGTACAACAACTAGTGTGAGAGGCCTACCCCTAGTCGGATCTCGGTTAGAAATTGCGTGCGTGTTTTAAAAAATTGCGTGCGTGTTTTAAAAATGTTTTAGCGCTTGTGGGACTTTTCGAGTAAAACCCCCACATTCTGTCAAATGAGTAGCAACACAAAATGCTTTTATGTATGTAACTTTTGGCGATGTGTCCACTGAGTGCTTTTGTACTCACGCCCTGCATATCTTTCTAAATGTGCAGGTTAAGAGCTGTGGAGTCGTGAGGACATTGAGCAAGAACGTGTTAAGGATCAGATGCTCCGAGGGGTGTATCTTCATATACCTCCCTCAACCATGTTTCCGCTAGTTGAATATTAAGCTATGCACTTATCTTATATTTACTTTGTTAGTCCTGTAACCTAATCTTCATACTATGGTAACTCATTTGCACATACTTCTTCTCTTCCGAAGCTGTTGTTCCTATTATATAGCTGTTCGTACCTTGATTCTGATGTTGTAACAACGCATGTAAACACACTCCATCTTCTTTGATATTATAATTATGATTAGATCTCCGTCTGTATGTTGTTATTACCTTATTACCCTCCGGCTTCACTGTGGCGTCCCAGCCGGCAAGGTCGGGGCGTTACAAAAATGCTTCGGGGGATTATCAAGTCCTGAGCATCTTGAACATGTATTTGATAATTGAATTATGGTGGATAAGTGTCAAAATAAAATTTGGGCTCGTAATCTGACAAGAATTTTATACCTGCGACTTGGAGATGTAATTTTATCGAGTGAGGATTTTGAATTTCTCACTTAGTTTGTCCTGTATGGAAAAGCATAAACACCTCAGGGGATTATCGTGCCCCGAGTGATAAATATATCAGATAAAACGAGAACAATAGCTCGATCATATTTATTATGATCAAAATTTGACTCGAGCCTCAAGGTGAGATTTTATACCTGTAGCTCGAGATAGTTTGTTGAATAAAGATTTTGAGCACCTTAGCCGATTTTCCTACAAGAAAAACTATGCAACCTCGGGGAGCCATCTAGACCCTAGTACTTTTCAGTAATACAATAATAATTGGTTCTAACACGGGGTTTTAATTCATGTGTTAAGATAGTATTTTTGCGAAATTATTGCAAATGATTCAAAGAAATAAGTATCCAAGTAGAGGGTTCGAAGTGTTTACTCTCCTTTTCTACCCTTTCCCCTCGCACTTTTTTTTATTTATGTGCAACCGAGCTTTGAGTAAGGAATAATTTGCTTTTCCTGTAAAAAAGCTCAAGAATCTCAGGGGTTATCGAGCCCCAAGTGCGTTAGATGTATATACAATAATGCAGTAACAGCTATTCGAACTCATGTATCATAGTTGAAATTGAATTCGTGCTTCGAGAAAAAATTTTACATACCCGTAGTTTAAAAGAATTACCCTTCGAGTAAAGGGTTCCAAGTGACTCATTTTGCGATTTCCACAAGATATTTAAAGTTCCCGAGATGTCTTTGAGCCCCAGGTTGTTATGAAGTTTATGCGAGTATTACCAAGCTCATTATTTCCTACTTGTGCCCTCTATGCAACCCTCCCCAAAACACTCTTCAGGATCTTCATCCCGAAAGTCACCTCCTCCTCTCCCTTCGACTCCGATTCTGATCCCTCCTCTGAATCAGATCTCGACTCCCATTCTCCATCCTCCTCTCTAGTGATACCCCCTCACCTACTCCTTCCCCTTCCTGCTCAACAGCAGGGGCGTCTACCTCTATCTCCTCCTCCGAGAGACCCCTCCACGAGTGGACACTGGTAGTGTCCATGTAATAAGGGAGTAGACTTCCATCTTCTAATCTAAGTGCCCAGATTAATCTGGAGAACGAGCAGGATATTCGAGACTTACATCCAAAACAGAAGACAACATTACATTAGGCGCATAACTCAAACAAACTCAAAAACATTCTAAAGGGGAAGGTTTAAGAGCCTTACGGCCGATGACAGTAAAGTGTCGGTGTAAGGCAAGCACCGTGTGGGGGAGTCTGAAGAAAAATTAGCACTCTTTCTACCTGATGAAGTTTGCCGGGAAGATTTTTGATAAGGGGGATGGGGCCGACGTTCCATGTAATGCCATGTATATTTCCAATCGGGCCATGTAATATCGTAAAGATCCAAATTAGGGGTCATATTAATAAGTATATTATCATAACGAGGGATGAAAATATGTTATACTTTGAAAGTAGAGATTCCCCATTTAAAATCATAGTTCGATTATCAAAATTCGCTCGAAGCATTATAGTATGCAAGTAGTAAGAATATTAAATAATTAAAATTATTATGGCGTAGTCATATGTAATTAAATACATGTGAATTGCGATTCACAAAAATAATGGTGATAACGAGCGTAGTCAGAATGACGGTTGACAAATTTTAAAGTTTCGTGAGGAGGATGTAAGATTGAAATATGAGAATCCAATGACAGATGGATTCCATGCAGAATCTGAAACAAAATCATAGTGCAAGATTTATTTGATAAAATAAGGATGATTTGATGTGATGAGAGTACTAGCACCAAATCTCCCTAGAGCATGGGATCTTAGTACCAAATCATTAATGAAATCCCAATTTTCCACACCTCATTAAGTACATTTCCAATCATCTTTCACAAATACACATATATACATATATCATATATTTCCAACCATATACAAATACACACACTCGACACACACATACACACACTCGAACGCACACACTCACCCATCTACTATTCTACCTATATTTATGAGTATGTGTATATCCTATGAGTACATGATCGAGTATATGTTTACTTATCATTTCAACCCCAACCATGTAAGAATGTGGAAGAATTCCTATATTTATAAATATCCCTCTAGACTCACACTTAACCTAAAACACACACTACACACCTATAAATAGAGGTGTTGGGCTTCCATTTTCCTCCACTCCAAATCAAAGCTAAACTCTTGCCAATTCTTTCCTAGAGAGAAATAGAGAAGGCGGGAGAGAGAGAGAGAGAGAGAGCTTGAGAGAGAGAGAGAGAGAGAGAGAAGATGAGCCATAGAAGCAAGCTTGAGAAGGAGGCCGTAGAAGGAAGTAAGCTTTGGAGAAGGAGGGAATCGATGGAGTAAATCAAGGAGCGCGAGGAAGATCGAGGAGTTTGGAGCAGACAAAAGTTTGGAAGAAGCAAGGATGACGCAGAGATAAACTAGAAGGGTGCCTACGATAGCAATCTACACAAGGTGTTAAAGTGAGAATCTTAAACCTTGGTAGGATGGAACCCCTTGAAGCATGTCATGAAGACATAGCATGTTTATAGATATCTAAATATGATAAGAATGTTTAAGCATGCTAAAGAGATTGTTACGGTTTATAGTTAGATGATGATTATGCTAGATCATGTTATGCTCGATAGATGACATGCATATCGCTAGAAATTGTGGTTATGTTGCTATAAAATGTGTTGAAAAATTGTGAAAATGTTGGGAAAGAATCGGATTGAAAATAGGTCGAAAATGGTTATTTTGAATCAAGAAATGTCTCGGCTTGACTAGATTGACCTGTCACCCATCTCTACCAAGTCGTCGATCAAGTCTTCATCGAGAAAACTCTCGAAATGATGGGATGGACCCATCGACCAATAGCCCCGTGCCATCGAGGTCCAAAGTTTTTGAGAGGATCTAAGTCGATGAACTCCCATCAAGGTTGGGTCGAGAAGTCTCAGACTCGAAGAAAGCACCTATTGATCGATGCCCCGAAACCATCGAGCTAAGCACTAACCCGATGAACGTACTCATCACATAACCGTCGCACACAGTGATCCAACGCCAAGTCCCGATTTCTATTTTTGAACACCTGAACCCTACATAATTAATCTGATACCCTCATTTATGATTCATAAACATCTTTAAATCCAAGATCGTTAGTTGACGAATCATATTTTAAATAATGGAAGTAGAACGACGTTATTAAACATAGGTCAAATGCATAACTGCATGTATCACTGTAACGTGAGAGCCTAGATAAAGAATACTCACGATCATATTTTCGAATAAAGGTCGTGGAGTTCCGTGAAGCGCGAGCCGATATATCCCGAAAACTAACTTAGCTTGGAAGCAAGGTGGGCTTTCTTTTACTATAAACTAAAACCAAAAATGCTTTCGTTTTATGAAATAAAATGAAATGCTTGTTTGAAAACAAATGTGAAGCGTGAAATATTTTGCATGTCTATCTGTCCTCTCACTGGTAGTATAATACTGGGAGAGCTATGATGTTGATGATGTTGATGAGGATCATGATGATATTGATGATGTGAATGTTGATATATGATGATGATGATGTATTGGTCAATCCAACGACTAGTTTGGGAGGCCTACCCCTAGTCAGTACTTGTGGTTGTGATAGGATTAATGACATATAGTATGGTTGTTATGCACGCAATGAAATAAAATGTTTTTGCGGTCATGAGTAATGCTTTTGAATTAAAAATCTCATGATCTTCTTGATTAAAACACGTTTCATTCCTATTTTATGTATGTATGTTTTTGGAACTGTGTCCACTAAGTGTATTCGTGTACTCAGCCCTGGATATCTTTCTAAATGTGCAAGTTGAGGAGCAGTGAGGTTGGAGACGGCATTGAGCATTAATTCTATTGGGTTCTTAAGAGTGTCAAGTTATGCATCGTCATATGCATAACTCATCCACAAACTTTCCACTGCATAATTATTTTGAAATGAACTACGATTTGGTCTGTAATTAAACGTGTTACTACTTTTGAAACCTTAACACACACTCACTTATGCCTATTTAACGATAATGAAGTTATCTTACTCTAATCATATTTACCTCTTGTCGTCAATTGTTCTACTACTGTTGATACTGAAATTATATCCTTCCCTTATATCGAGTTATCACTCAGTGGATCGCATTATCTGCCATCGTTTCCACAAGGGTGGAAGTTGGGGCACGACCTTCCACCTAGTCACGTTGTAGTAACTTTTGCTCCTAACTACGTTTAGGCAATAGAAATGCCTCCACTCAGACTCTCAAAGTGGAAAAGCACTAAAAACGTCAGGGCGGTCATCCAGCCCGCCGGGGCCAACTGCATTGCTTCAATTTGTTAGTACACCAAAAGTTTAGCAAAAAATAGGTGGAGAGGTAAATGGATGCCAAATCTAAATTGATAAGCAGAAAGGCAGTATACCCTTCCGGCGGGTCATGGCAACGTCCGTCGTTGCTTAGGGCCCAGAAAGCAAACAGTTGGTGTCAATCCCAAAATGTTCAAAAAAGGTCTCCAAAGAATCAGTGGTTTGCTTAGATGTTATATTTACTAATGAACCCCTAAGTGGCATTGTGCTTTAAGAACAGGACCCAGGAAAAGGAAAGAGGGGGACTGATCGGATTTCTTTCGACGAACCTAAGGCGTTGGAAGTTGCAATGAAGATGAGAATAGTAGGGAGCGTTTCAAATTCAAAATGACTCTTGGATAAGGACAGGAATAAGGGTTTCTCCTCTATTTGTGAGCCCAGAATCTGAAACGTCTCTATGCGAAACAATACCGTTTCAGCGACCTAAGGAATTCGTGCAGGTACATTTAAAATTCTTACAAGTGTAAAACTCAAACTCTGCACAAATCATCTATGTCTAGCTTCGAGAAACTCAGGGCTAAGTAACCCCTCGAGGTCTCGGTTATGTTTGTAGGCACTGAGGGCTAGCAATCTACCCCTCAGCGATTACTATCCAAATAATGGCTTTTTAAAATTATTTGAAGCCCCATATGTCAGTGCACTTAAAAACCGGCGACATAATCTCGAAGCCGATGCGCCATACCCATCTATATCAATCTCCCAAGGGATTTCTAATTGATTACTCGGGGCTCGACCTGGAGATCTGGAATTATCTTTGCGGGATTCTTAATTGTCATCTCGAAGTCAATGCTTAAGGCCTTCTTATCCGGGGCTCGCGCCCCAACCAGGGTTCAATAACTCAAATATTGGTATTTGAAGTTCTATGATTATTGGTATTCTATGGATTTCCTTAGATTATCATTTGGAATATCTATCAAAAATGTTCGGAGCATCTTATCTCTCTAAAATACAGCTCTAAGCTGTCTATTCAAATACTCAAGGCTCTCACTGTGAGACCCCCTTATTTTCTCCCAAGCTGGCCCGCGGCCCTTTGGCCGAGCACTGCTACTATCTTTCGAGCCGACTCCTAAGCCCCTCGAACAAAACTGCACCGATGTGCCAACCAATATCAATAACTCTTACCCCAAGGCACTAACATGCATACTAACTGCCAGGCTTCAGGGCTCCACCGCATCGGGCCGCCCCATTCCCCGTTTGTGATGCCGCTCCGTGCAATGCGAGAAACACCATAAGACCTCTGTTGCTTACCTTCGGTATCAACGTGTAAAAGTACTCAGGCATCAACCTAGTACTCAAATTCATATCTCGTTTTTACGATAATGCAGCATGTACGCCGTATGACCTCTGTCGTTTATAAATTTGTAACGACATGTAAAACACTTACAGCTTCTTAGCACTTGTGTCGAAGCTCTAGGATGACCTATTTCCTGGAAGATACACTATTCAATCACAGTCGTTCCCGACTCCTTTTAAAAAATATCGCACCTCGATGCGCATGCTAAAATCTATCAACATAACTTCTGCCTATACGGCTCCCCCAAGGCCATCTCCAAAATCAATTATGCACACTCGAAGTGTCTTCGGCCTCACTCTGGCTAAACTCTCAAACTTGTATCACACCTCCCGACAGGTATAAAATATTTCATCTATATCTCATAAAATATCTTTCTCTTCACCTCCTTAACTCGGGGCTGGCCATCCCGAGATATGGATTGTTTCCAAAATATTGACATGAATGAAGAACCAGCAACAGCAACAGCAACACACAGTTTGAACCTCGCTTCAAAATCAGGTAGAATATCACTTAAATGCATATTTTTGTACTAATTATATCTTTCGTAGGTTTGTCTCCCCGAATCAATTAACTTGATTTGTAAAGACATGGGGCTGTTGTTGAGGGGAAAAATATTCGTTCAATCTCAGTCGTTGATCGCAAGGCCAGGATGCCTGCCTCGAGGTGTTGCCTCGAACCCTGGCCAAATTGGCAGAACTCTCGAAGCCTCTCACAGGCTTGGACAGCCCTCTTGATGAATCTAGCACGAGCACCCCCCGTCTCAAAGGCCATCTCAGGGTTCGCACAGCGAGACTCAAAGCCTTTGTGGACTCGGCCTCAAGTTCTCTCACCCGTGCATCCCACGTAATCGAAAAAGAAGAAAGAAAGGGGAACTGACCGGAATTTGGGATGCGATAGCTACAGAATTAGGGCTTCATCTACCCCTTTATATTCGCGCCTGGAGTTCCAAAAGTCGCTAGCCAAACGACACTGTTTTATGGGTAAGTCACTCGAGATACTCTCCTCGATGCATTTCCACACTTATCATTTTAAATCAAGTTGTCTATCTATTTCACATGGGATTGTGTCAGCCCCTCGAGGTTATTGTGTTCTTGAGTACAGCTCGATACTTGGAACTGCATGATAATCGACTATTTGATACTCGGGGCTACTCGATACTCAGCCATATTCTATTTTTGATGATTGAAGATTGACAGACAAGTCTTCGATACTCGGGGTTGCGCAGTCGCCCCGTCAATTGAACAAATGTCTTACCCTGGGATTCTCATCATCGACTTCTTATCGTAGATTTATTATTATGGGTTTCTTGGACTTCTTGCAGGAGTAATCGCGTCCGACAACTTATTCTTACCTAATTGCACCCGACTATTTACGCTCGCCTATATCGAGCGTCTGATTCTTGTATATACTCAGGATTGCGTATCCCCTGTTACTCGATATATCGATCAATAATTCATATATGCCGCGACAAAAACTTGTCTTCTGGACTATCAACAGATTTCTCTCATATCTACAGAATTCTAATTCTAAAACTATCTCTCTCATGTCGTCTTTAATACATCTCAACGACATGGCTTATCTTCGGGCATCTATTTCGGACATAGTTCGCGACTATGATCTGCTTATTTGATTATTATTTCAGACACAGCTAATCACTATGAATTGCATACTCGGGGTTGCTATCTTGGCAGCATTTATCGGTTATCTTTTGTCTACTCATGCTCTCGAGATGACCCCTGGCCCCTCGACCGAGAAAAAACTTGCAATCTTCATGCAGCCCCTTTGGCCTATCTAGTTCCACTTTTGGTTCGAAAACCTGAGGGATTCCGCATATGGAATATGTTCTGCGATGAATCTAATTTCGATTTTAGTTGAAAAACCTGAGCGATGCCGCATATGGAATCAGTTCCGCAATGACTCTATTCTCGCTTATGGTTCTAAAACCGAAGTAATGTCGCATATGGAATATGTTTCGCGATGCGCGGGACGCCGCAAAATCCTTAACAACCTAATCATTGGACAACAGATAAAAATGCTTAGAAGAATTCTGAGGGGGCGTGGCATCTGAATACCCACAGAATATAAACCTCCAATAGCCCTAAGCGGCCTCTCTGGGTGGGCATGGGTACGCCTGGAGGATAAACTTCTCTGAGATGGGAAAAGATTCCCTTGAAATTTAAACTTTCCAACAGCCCATGTGGCCTCTCTGACTTCAGAGGATAAACTAAGAAGACACCCAAGCGGCCCTACTCATCGATGCTTGCCGGTCCAAAACCCTCGAGCTCCCTCACAAAATCTGCACGATGCTGGCCACACGCTTGCAGCACGTACATGAACAGAATGATTCCCTTGCTAAGTCAGCATGGCACCCAAAGCATGACTCTAACAAAATCTCCCACGCTTTACAGATTGCCCCCGCCTATTTATGATTTAGTCCTTAACTTAGGGATTATTTAGATTCGTCATGTACTTATTGTATTAATAGGCAATGAGTCAACAACAATCACACATTACAAACTCACATCACTTTACCTTCATCCTGTGGCCATTTTGCGTCATGTAGCAAATAGTTCGCTCTCTATAATCCTTCCAGCGGCGATTGTCGGAAATCTTCTGTAAATCACATTTTTCATATATATAAAATATCAGTCAGTCTGTTCTAGGGGACTATAAACTTTCCTGGAAGTCACGGTGTCCGATTAAGATCAAACCTAGAGCTCCAAATTGATACCGATCATAAACGAACCTTAACAGTATCCGATGAGGATACACAGAAGGAGAAGCCATAGACATCGATGAAAACGCAACAAACCAGAGAGGAGAGGTGTGAAGGAAAAGCAAGGAAAAGGAGCGGAAGGATTCCAGCAAGAAATGCAAGGGAAAGGCAAGGAATTTAAAATTACGAATTTATTCTGATCCACTGCGTAATTTATACACCCAGAATCTGAAGCGTCTCTCTGCGAAACGACACTGTATCCGTGCTGCAAGTAATTCGCGCATCCATGCTGGTACATTTAAATTTTTTCCAAGTATAAATTAAAACTTTGTACGAATTATTGTGTTTGGCTTCGAGGTACTCGGGCTCGATAACCTCTCGGGGCTACCTCAGTTGTGTTTGCAGGAACTTGGGGCTCACAATCTTCTCCCAATGGATTTCTACCCAAATGATAGGCTACGCAAAATTTCTTTGAAGCCTTGATCATCGACATATTCAAAGTTCGACATAGTAATCTTGGGTCAATGCATGCAGCAGACATCGACTTCCACCCAGAGATTCCCGATTAATAACTCGGGCTGGATATTATCATCTCAGAGCCTGGAATTATTATATATCCCGACCAGCATGCATATTCTAATATTATCATCTCGAAGCCTGTGAATGTTATATCTTCTGTTCAAAAATCGAGGCTCGACATCACAGTCTCGAAGTTGAAATGATTACCTACTTCGAGCACTCGGGGCTCATTCCTCAATCTGGGCTCGACAAATTGTCAATCTCGGTAGAATATTTGGAACTCCATAATTAATCCATGAAGTTAGATTCTAAGACATTCTTTAATATATTATCTGGAATATCCATTCTCTATTACGGGCATGCTTCAGTTCGAAGCTCATTATTGCTCCGAAGCGTAGCCCCGCACCATCTTCGTTTTCCAAAACTCGGAGGCCCCGCCAAGTGACCCCTCTATGTCTTCCTTTCCCAGAAAGAAGCATCATGAGAGTGAGCAATACAGGCCATAGCAGTGCTGCTTTAGGGACGGGCCCGGTCAATCAATCAAGGGCGCGAGCCTCTATGCACA
>AYJT01017791.1:0-14374 GCA_001278415.1 Ocimum tenuiflorum | reverse complement strand
AAATTGATGTACGCATAGTATTATTGTATGTAGTTCATGGGCTGCCTTATAATTCCAATGGACAACTCCATATTCTAGTATGCCCGTATTGATAACGTGTCAAAATTAGAAATCGATTTCAACCATTAAATTCGTACGGAAAATATATAATATGTCAAAATCAACTAAAAGGGCCCAACTTTCCGATGTTTAGTCCCAATGAATGACATTTTTAAGTGAAGTGAAATATTTTTTCAAAAAATAAACATATCTCAACCATTTAAATCCTCGAATTAAGGTGTTTAAAGACGAATAAAGACCAAATAAAGAAGGATAGATATAGTGCAGAGGGAGGACAGGAGGGGTAGAAACGTCTATTCGCCGGAATAAAATTTTCAACAGCAAAACAAACCTTGCATAATTAGATGGGCCTAGACACATGGCTTGTATCAAAGACATTCAGAAACAAAATAAAGTATGGCCCAATTGCATATATTCATAATGTTTTGGCGTTTAGCTGTCTGAAAATCATTAAAAAAATTGTTACAAATTTGTATAAATTTTTATTTAGATTAAAACATTCTCACTCTTTCATTGAACTCTATAAAATTTATATAAATAATAAATGCAAATGTGCACAAAATATTTAAGAAATGCTCAACACAAGATAAATCTTTAATACGACATATTATTCTACATATGTGCGCGAGCTGAGAGCTCGAAAAAGACCATGCATGCTATCAACTAGACTGAAATTTTATGCAATATTGTATTATTTATTTTCAGAGTGAGAGATAATTATTTAATGTCAAGTTTTCACACTGTTCAATGAATAAGTGTGGAAAATTTTTGAGAAAACATTTTCTTTTAACAAAGAGTATGATAATTAATGGTATATTTACATATATATATTTTTCTTGAATCAAATTCTGGGAGTTAGCTTGTTTCTTTCGGACATGAATGTACCTCGATCATTATCGAATGAACTGCAATATTTTTGTGGCCGTGAAGATCCCAAATACGTAGAATTCTCTCGCATGATTCCAACCCCAAAATCTGCATCTTGAATTAGAGGATTTTGGGTTCTGCATGGAGGTGATCCAAGGGAAAATGGTGGTGGCGATGATATATTTTTCTCTCCTCTATTTTGGTCCTTTGTACATTACAAAAATATGCAAATTAGGAGGGAGAGATGAGAATGAATTGCATTTTTTTTTCACGAAACACGATCTCATTGATTTTAATCTCATACTTACAGTTGGTCGTACTGTTAATGATTTTTTCTGGTATTTTTAGTACATAAAATTTGATGCTGATTACTATAAGTTCACTCCCGATTCTATTTTATACATGGTTTATGTGAATGAGTGAATTGTATGTGATTGAGACGGGAAATATAAGTTTTTTCTGAAACTAAAAGGACAAAACGTTATTAACATTGGGACCAGCATGCGAGTATAGGGACCAAAAATAAATTATTGGGGTCAAAATAAAATGTGACTGTATTTTATAAAATTAGAAATCTAATTTACCGGAGAGATGAGAAAGATGAGGAGAAGCCAATTAAACAAATTATAAATTAGAGAAATGATATTAACATCAAATTTCAAATAAATGAAAGAAACCCTACCTGCCGAAGGATCAGCCCGAGCAAATCCGCACCCTCATTGGATTCAACATCATTTCTGATCCATTAACGACGCGATAAATAGATAGATAGATTGATACATCAAAATTATTAACGAATACATATTAAAATAAATGAGAAAGAAAATCACCGTGCGTGAAATCTCGATGACGCCAACGAAACGGTGTTGAGAATGGGCGGGGTTACCCGACGGGGCTTGGGGCAAACGACACGATACATCGCGACCAGATATTTTTTCCACACAAAATTAATTAATTAGGGCGGAAATTAAATGGGATAATATCCCGGAAACAAGCTTAGCATCGAATCTATTTCCACACGGAACAAACAACTGAAAAATGTATAAAGCGAAAGGCTGAAATGTGGAAGTTGGATCAATTTATATATGCGAAATAAAAAAAAGAAATAATTGAGGAATTAATTTTATTAATATATGTACATGTCAGCTAGGATGAAGGCTGTACACGAAGTTAGGCAGAAAAATTGCATGTCTTCCTCATGAATTATTTACTCATTTGGCGAATACAGCAATAAGGCAAATGGGTCGTATCGGTTCGGATCCCGTGTTACATAGTAGCGTTATATGTTACATTATTTGGATTATTGACAAATGTACAATTCAATAAAGATAAATCAAGTCCCTAATAAAGAAACATTCTACCATAATTAATCTATCTTGATTCTTGATTGATACACTTTTCAATAATACAAATAATGTAACATAATGTGTAACACCATTGTGTAACAGAGAATCCAGAGTGCATCTCATCTATCTTTAAAGTTTCTCTATATTTATTTTGGGGAAAGTTCTCTCTATTTTCAATAGATGATATATACTAAAATCTTCATTTGGTAAAACATAGGAAATAAAATAGTGTGTTTTCTTAATGGAGGGTTTGGGAGCGAGGGACTCAAAAACTCGTCTCTCATTTTACTTAGAGATGAAGAATGCAACTCATCTAAACATAAAATATTAAAAATTTATTTATATAAATCAGTATTTTGTGATGAAATATGAAACGAGACATTGAAATCTTGTGTTATTTATTTCATAGCATTCAAATTAGAAAATTCTCTTTAAAACCACGAAGAAAGTCTGGATAGCACTCTGGATTCCTTATTACACAATCGTATTACACATAATGCTACATTGTTTGGATTATGACAATTGTACAAATCAAAAGATATTAATTATGGCAAATCTTTATTGACTATAGATATGATTTATCTCCATTAATTTTTATACTTGTCAATAATTTAATCAATGTAACACAATTGTGTAACAAAGGATCCGAACCATCTGAATAGATCCTTTATTATTTTGAGGGGGAACTCTCCCCAAATATATTTTTTTACTTTTATTTAATTTTTCAGAGAGTATTTGATTTATCTTAAATCTAAATTAAACTACATAATATTTTTTCGACTATCAGCCAAATTCAAGTTAATCTATCAAACACGTATGATATCCATAAAATTAAATCAAAATTTAAAAATAAACATTAAATAAAAAATTTAATATGTAACACACAGTCTAACACAAACCGAAAACGACCACTAACTTCACGAAATATCCAGTTTTCGTCCCTTCTCGATACAACTCTCCATCTCTCATCATCCACACTTTATCCACTACTCATCATCAATGTTTATTTTCTCTACAGTAATAATTCGATTTTATTAATAATAATAAATCCGAATTAATATATATATTCTGTGATCATCCTTCCACATGGCATTGAAATCTATCGAGATTTACGAGTGTTGGCCCTTTTATGGCAAGCAAATTCCGTCTGGCCATCACCTTTATTCCCCCTTTCCTTTCTTCCTTCTGAATTCTCTCCACATTTCTCGCACGTTTCCTCTTGGGCTTTATGAAATAGGGCTGAAGAAGCCGGAGAATTCGGGCGCCAGGAGGAAGAGCGAGAGAACGGTGAAGGTGATGGTGAAGCCAGTGAAGTTGGAGGGCGTGAGTGAGGAGTTGCAGAAGATTCTGGATGCTGACATGGACCGAGTGGGGCCCAGGCGCCGAGCTCGCGAGGAATTCAAAGATGTTCAGCTCTCCATTGATCATATCTTGTTTAAGGTAATTGTGTTTTGCGTTATTTGTTGTTCGATAAAAGTTGAGCTGTTTCTTGGGTATGTGTCTGTTTTTTTTTTTCAGAAATTAGCATTTGCAGGGATTGTAGGTTCGGGTTTGGGTGGTGGTTATTTCAAGTTGAAGATCAAATCTTTTGAAATTTTGGGCTTTTGTGGTGAAACATAGTAAAGCATAATCAATCATCAGTCTCTGATTTTTGGAGTGATTTTGCATGTGATTATTTTAGCTGGAGTATTGAAGTTTTAAATATTATTTATTTAACAGGTGATTTCTGCAGTTTATAAGTATTAAAAGCTGATTATTTGCTCCATTTAACTGTATAGACTAAATTTACTGTATTGTGAGGTTCTGTTGGCTGGGAAGTGTTGTTGAATAGTAATGAATAAGACCCACATTGTTAGTTTGGATGTTTGGAATGTAAATGTTGGAACTTGAAGAAGATGCTGATGTCAGACAGACGGAATAAATCAGTATTTTCACTAGTTTGTCGTCGATTTAACGAGTAAAATAAGCTTTAGTTACATTGGTTATTTTGATCGATTTCTCTCTTACCTGAAACTGATTATGATGTATTTATGCAGCGATATCATAAGATAATAAGCTCCATTCGTTTCCAGTCGGCAGTTCTATAAATTCCTTTCAAACAGATGTTCCTTTTATCCTTGCTGTTGTGGAACCATGATTTTCTGATATTATCAGTGCACACAATTCTCATGAACTCGATCCGGTTTCATTTACGACCCAAAGAGGTTGTTTATTTTTATGTACTCTATATGCAACACTGACTAAAATGGTGTAAGCTTAGTGCATTTTATGTTTTGCATGGGGCAGTGAGTTCTTTGTTTATTATTTGAACTTTGAAGTCATAACGAGGGAACTTTATCTTCATCTCTGGGTCCTTTGTTTTTATCGATCTGTCAAACCTATGCTAGAGCCAATTGTTATTGAAGAATATTCAAGGATTATTTACTTCGTTCGTATTTTTTGTGCATTCCTGCAGATGCCAAGTGAAGGGCTGAAAACAACCGAGGTAAAGTTTCTCATGTTTCTTTGATGGTAAAAATGTTACTGAAATAATCATGTTCTTAATCTCATTAAACCCTACTTTAGCCTCTTTCTAAACACGGTGATTATCGAAGCCATGCAGTGTCATTGCTCGCCAAGTCTTGGTGGTCTAGCCTACATAAGTCTTTCCTCTAATCAGAATTTATTCTGCATCTTGAACTGCTTCTGTAATCGTTTTCTAATTCAGCCTTCACCTTTGTATGTCATGATAGAATATTGACACTTTTTCATCCTTTGAAAACAATTCTTGATTTAAGACATCTATGACCATCCAACTACTATTTGCTTAGTCATTCTTGCCTTAGGTAGAGTCTATCAATATTAATGTTTCAGTTTTTATTTTTATTTTCTGAGAAGATGGAGAAAGCTTTTTAAGATTTTCCTCATTCATTACAGTCGTACGAAGTGAATTCAAGAGGGATAGAAATTTTCTCGAAAAGTTGGGTTCCAGACTGCAGTCCCCCAAAGGCAGTCGTCTGTTACTGTCATGGCTATGGCGATACGTGCACATTTTTCTTCGAAGGCACGTGTTTCACATGTTACTTATATATATATTTTTTGGGTGTGTATTCTTTTGGAGGATATTGAAAACTTAATGATAATGGGATTTTTGTAGGCATTGCTAGAAAGTTAGCATCTTCTGGTTATGGTGTTTTTGCTATGGACTACCCAGGATTTGGTCTGTCGGAAGGTCTACACGGCTATATTCCAAAGTTCGATCTGATAGTCGATGATGTCATCGAGCATTACACTAAAGTTAAAGGTAGAATACTGGGTAAAATGAGTCCTTTAGATATACTGGTTTCTACCATCTCTATTCAAATTTATGTGTCCATATTCCAAGGTTTAACTTGAGTCGACTTTCGAGCTGAAGCTAGTCTCGCGAGCCTTATCGAGCGTGATGTTATTCATATATTTGCCCCTAAATCTATTACTTATTTACATATATGCTCATATTATACAAAAAATTAAAATTCTTATTAAAATGAAAAATAAAATAAAATAGTCGAGCTTGAGCTTGACGAACTTCACCATTGAGGCGACCTCGAGCATGAAAATTTGAGCTCGGGCTTCAATTTTTCAAGTCGAGCTTGAGTTAGTCATACTCGACTTGGCTCGTAAGATCTTGCTTATCCTTTTGTCGATACCTCTCCATCCGCCATAATCTCCTTTTTCTCATGATATCCTTTCCCTTTCGCCAATAAACTTGCAAATTCGTATCACATTTTGTAGAAAACATGATGCTTATATTTCATTATTTAGAGGAAGCCTTGTCCAAGATCTATACAGAGATGATAAATACAAATGATGGTACATACATTACACGTAGGATTTTTTGCAAGTCCTTCAAATTATCAATATCTGTTCATGCTTAAATTATCGGCTTTTATGCATTATATTTATCAATAGTGTCTGGTATGCTAAATGTGCAATGCTAGTACATGCTATCCTTTTTGTTTCTTTCTTTCTGCTCCATTGTTTTCACAGCCACAAAACTGTTGGTTGCAGAAAATCCAGATTTTCATCCGTTGCCAAGTTTTCTGTTCGGTCAATCTATGGGAGGCGCGGTAGCCCTTAAGGTGCACCTAAAACAACCCGATGCGTGGAGTGGCGCAGTTCTCGTTGCGCCTATGTGCAAGGTACTTAGGCTCCGTTTGTTTATGTTTCTCCTGGAAAGTGATTTCCTCCAAAAACACGTTTAGAATTCATCTCTACTTTTTCCTCAACTAAGAAACGTAAATAAACAATTTCTCATAATTTATTTAGGGTACTTTACTTTTCTAAAAGAAGCTTCGGACCCTTAGTTTTATCCTGTTCTAGTGGCAATGCATGCATCAAGTTGATGAAATCCGTTTATTTAGATAGCAGACGACGTGGTTCCACCATGGCCGCTGGATCAAATTCTTATCGGAATGGCAAAATTACTTCCAAAGCAAAAGCTTGTTCCACAGAAGGACTTGGCTGAGCTGGCGTTCAAAGATCTAAAGAAGCGACAACAGGTAATGATTCTGAATACTGGTGGATGGTACGTGCATTCACACGTATAAAGTGATTATATATATTTTAATTGATGGCATCCGTGTAATATGATAGGTTACGATGATGTTACTTGTATACGAATAACATCAATGGATAATATTAAAGTAAATAAACATATATTATATTTTTATTTAATAAGAACAAGACACTTATAATTGGTATAGAATTTTGATAAGTGTTGGGTGAGTTTTCAACGTATTTGATATTGATTCAGACCGCCTACAACGTCGTTGCGTACAAACATAAACCTCGCCTAAGAACAGCTGTGGAGTTGCTGAGAACAACTCAAGAGATAGAGCAGCAACTGGAAAAGGTAATCTTGAGTGATTATTACCCATTTATTATTTGATTTTACTTATTTTTACAGATGGATAATGCATGTGGGCGTGGTGTAAATTATTTTATAGAGAAAAATAGCTTTAATTCGATATATTATTTGCATAATTTGGATTTAAAGTAAAAGAGCAAATGTAGTTTATTTTGGTTACATATGGATGACATCAACTTTAGTGTAATTGTGTAGAATTAGGGAATGTAAACGAGTCGAGCTACTCGAGTAGGTCCGGAGCTCGAGCTTTATAGTGCTCAACTCATTAAACTCACGAGCGTTATCGAGCTCGAGCTGCGCTCGCAAGCCTTATCGAACTTGATATTATTTATATTTTTGTCCTTAAATCTATTACTTATTTATGTATTTATCTATATTATATATGTTTGTCTTCATATTTCACATTATTTCTTGCATGTTAAGGTTCATCAAGTTTGAAAACTGCAGGTGTCTCTGCCACTATTGATCCTGCACGGAAAGAATGACAAAGTGACCGATCCATCGGTGAGCAAGGCATTATACGAGAAAGCCCGAAGCCAGGACAAGACGCTCAACCTCTACGACGACGCCTTCCACTCTCTGCTCGAAGGAGAGTCTGACGACATGATTCTAAGAGTTTTCGACAATATCATTTCTTGGCTCGACAAACACGCCTCCATTTCCGCGCCTGCTGCCCGAGCAGCATTCAGGTAGGAAGAAGAAGAAGAAGAAGAAGAAGAAGAAGTACAATCATATCAACAACTGTAGAAAGCCAGATGATTCTGCAAGAATGTCAATATATTCAAGTGTGTGTATGCAGAATATTAATTGCACTTGGTTGTTGCTATTATGCCACCATAACTATAATGTTGCTCCACATATCGATCGTAATATTAATATTTTAATTAAAACTTGTATCAAACCGTCTGATGAGTCAAAGACGGATTTAAGGATTATGTCCAATTACGATAAAGATAACAAAGATGTCCCCAACTCAGGGATGATATGTGGTTAACACAACTTCGCTAATGTTCAATAAATCACAAGTTTAAGTTATATTGAAGATATTTGGGTGGGATTTATTATTTTTATATAGAGTTAATAAGTTCCATTTTGGGCTTGTAATACTAATATGTCATACTCTCCGTCGGACGTTATACATCTCAATTTATGCGTCACAACAATTTCTTTGGAATAAAATTCAATATTCTTACATGCATTAAAAAGTTTTCAAATTTTTTGTTTAGATTTCATGTAAAAATAAGTGTGTGATATCCTAGATAAATAATATTGTATAAAGTGTGTATAAAGTCCGACAGAGAGAGAGAGAGCTGCTATCAGAAAGAAAAAAAAAATGAATTGATTTTCACAAATTCTATGAATGATCCTTATTTTGTTTTGGCAAAAATTTCTGTTAGATACCTAAATGATTTAGACGGATCTAACAAGACGTTTGATTTAATTGTTGGAAATCATTATGAGTATATGTTTGATAGTATAGAAAATGACTATGAGTTTCGGAATGAAAGCTACCAAATGAAAAGGGTTTGGCTTATTCCCAAATATTGAAGAATCATTCCAAAAAATCCATTCCTAAATCACCTACCAAACATTATATTTTGGTTTCATTCCATTCCCTCCAACCAAACGCCACCTAAAATAGTTCATATCTACTAACCAAAATTCTTACTGGATCCTAAATTCAAATTTATATCCATCAAAGATTTTAAACTCAAACCCGTCTAAACGATTTAGGCAATTCAACAGGAGACCTCCTCGTTTCTTTCCTCGGAACCGCGTAATAGCACGACTACCCATCCCCGATTGCCCCAACATGTTACATTTGCACCAATCACAACTCTACACGCATCGAATTATATTTAAAATTCCTGCTTTCGAAACATCCCCTCAAAAGGTGGCTTTAGAGTTTGGTGATTGTGATTATTTGTTTGCTGCGTGTAATCTTGTTAGAACGACAACTTACCATACAGCAACTCACAATGTAATAGATTTTTTTGTGGGTCCAAACATTTATTTTACTCGTGACAAATCTCATTTAATTTGTATTTTTTTTTTCTTTTTAATTTTCTTTTTTAAGTAGGTCACCCAGATTTTAACATAAACCCCATTTTGTTGTGTACACATGTTGAAAGCCTATGAAATGCTGTTGGATCCAACATTTTCTTTTTTCATTTTAAAAGGTGATTGTACCAATAATCTTCGGTGTGTCTCTCTAGAAATTATGACATGTAGATGCAATGAACATTTTGCCTTGGGGGTAATAATTTGTTTTTGGGATACTTTTGTGTTAGACCGCCTAAACGATTTAAGCGGATCTGCATGTTCTATTTGCACCAACTCAAACCCATACCCGCCTGGATCCTAAACCCAAACTCATATCCTTTTTGCATCTTAAACTCAAACCCGCCTAAATGATTTAGGCGTTCTAATGGGAGACATTCTCTTTTTTTTCTGGTAGGTGTTTCGCGTTTGTCATTAGTCGATTTTTGTCGATATTTCTGGTAGCCGATCGGCTTAGGATCCTCTACTTCATTCTATACTCTACTCTCTTCTCCATTTTTAAAATTTTATAATTTATATTAATTTTTTCTGTGAAATTTTAATTTAATATAACTTAAGATAATTTTATGAGTTAAACGAGATGTTTACTTCATCGAATTAGGGTGTATACTAAATTTAGTATTGAATTTTCGTTAATATTCAATATTATTAAACTTGATCGAATTTAATTATATTTTGTGATTTTTTTAGAATTCAGATTTTTGTTTGTAAATACTAATTATAGTATATTATATCATAATTAATTTTTAATTTTATAATATCTATTATAAAAATTAATATGTTTGATTGTGGATGGGAAGTAGAGCATCATTAAAAAATAGAGAATCTGAAGTTGTTGACATCCGTCCATATGCAAGAATAATTGAATTAAAATCCCTATTGCATCTTTAGTTATTTGTGCAATTAATGAGATTGCATCTGCACGAAATGTGGAGGAAAAGAAATTTAATGCATGTGTAATAAGAATTTTTTGAAAATCAGAAATTTCTTTTAATTTTATCTTGTTCTTCATTGCAATTTCGAGCTTGCAAATCATGGACAAGAATTGTTTGAAGATCAGAAATTTTTTTACTCTTCATCAATATATTAAAAGGAAATTTCTGGAATGCATACAATGGTTACCGTTTTTTTTTTTTCTTTTGAGCTGGATCATTTTTATTCTTTATTTACGTAGTGTGAGGTGCTTTGCTATTATTTCTATTAGGTTTTAAAATGGGTGAAAGGATAAAAAAAGTCTACTCAATTATGAGATATATTTTATGGAGTGAATTATATAAGAAAAGATTCTTCCATGAAAAATAAGAATAAATATGAGTCATGAGGTGGATAACATATACGATTGAGATTTTTTCTCTTATCAGTACGCGTGCTTGATTATAATATAATCGTATGCCTATCAAGCACACACGCTAAAAAGAGAAAAATATCTCAATCGTATATTTTATTTGATTCAGATTCATTTCTGTTTTCTATGGGAAACCGAGCCCGATATTTTTATAGAAGTAAAGAGAAAAATGGTGTTGTGTTTACAATTACCTTTTAATAATTACATAAATCCTCATTCATAAATTAATTTTTATCTGGTGTGTGCATAATTTCTCTCTCCCTCAACAGAGAAACAAACACCACGTGGCTCGACCACATAGGAGGAAACAAACCAATTCGAATAAATCAACGAGCAAATAAAATGAGGGACAGCCTTCTATCCAATAACGCTGTCTCTTTGGATTTGCCTCACTTTTATTTATTTATTTATTTTTACTCTGTGAATTCTAATAAAAATTTTCAGTGGGTATCTCCAGTTAAGCATCCACATGGCGCCTTCGCCTCTGCAAATGGGGTCTCCCAACTTTTGCTCCTCCATTTATCTTTCCTCTCTTTAAATTACTCCCCATTTTCTTCTTGCCTCCGCAGATGAAACAACACAAAAAACAAAAAGAAAGAAAATTTGATTGCCTTTTTCATTTTTCTTCTCTGTGGAAACATGGCATTGTCTTCTTGTTTTGTTCGATCTCCACTCTGTTTTCCACTTGGGGTAAGGCTGTTTTTACCACACTTTGGTTTGCTTTTCTCAGACATGGATTGGCTTTTATGTGTTCTTGAATTCTTGCATTGGTTTTTGTCTGCAAATTGACTGTGTTTGATGGTTTGCTTCATGCCATTTCGGGTTCATCATGTGGGCTTTATTGATTTTTCACATTTGTAATCTACTTGTTAAGATTGTTGTAGTTCCATTTCAACTTCTTGTAGATTGATCGTTGCACAAGATTGGCCCCCAACAATCAAATGAGCACGAAAATCGAGCTTTTCAGCGGGCCGGTTGGAGTCAAGGATATAAGCCAACATGTGAGCTTGGATTTTCTTGAAGGCTCAAGAACTATCATCGGACCAAATCCTCGAAGAGGCTTCGTCTCTAGAAAACGTTCGGTCGTATATGCTGCGTGTACTGCTTTCAACTCCCACACCCTCTTTCGGCATTCGCCCATTCTTCCACATCAGTTATTAGATTGCATATCGTCTTCGACCTCTTAAATGATTTATATAGGTCTGAATAACTTACTGCCGTGATCCAAACCCAGATGAATAGGTTAACTCGTCTAAATCATTTAGACAGTCTAACAGGAGACATTCTCGATAACATAATAACGCATGTGGCTTGTATTGTATATATGACATTTGCAGGGGCGACGAGCTCTCAGATAGCTGGGAGTGCTTTCACATGGGGCACGGTCGCTGTCCTTCCGTGCTACACTTTCATGGTTGTCGCGCCTCAAGCTGCGGTGGTGAGTTATAAGTCATTCCTGCAGAAAACAATGCCGATTAGTTTCTTCATCTTTGGTTTATACTCTGTGTTTTTCCAGACGAAGAAAATCGTGGGAAGCAGCATACCCTATATCGTCCTTGGTGTCTTGTATGCGTATCTGCTCTTCCTATCCTGGACACCCGATACGATACGCTACATGTTTGCAAGTAAATACTGGCTGCCTGAGGTCTGCCCTTTTTACTACAACATATCCAACTTTATTACATCAAGAAAACTCATGTATATATCTCTACTTGTGTTTTCAGCTACAAGGTATTGCTGAGATGTTTTCCAGTGAGATGACACTGGCTTCTGCTTGGATCCATTTGTTAGCTGTTGATCTCTTTGCTGCAAGGTCTCTCTCTCTGTCAAAAACACACACACATACACATACACATACAAAATGGTCTGATAATTAAGTTGTAATGAAGCAGGCAAGTTTATTTTGATGGACTGCAAGACAATGTGGAAACCAGACATTCAGTTTCACTATGCCTGCTGTTCTGTCCCATTGGAATTCTTACACATTTCATTACCAAAGCCGTGACTACTGGCAGCGAGAGTCGAGTTCGTTGAGCTAACGAACAATTTTCACTGATCTCAGCAGTGGAGTTAGATTTGGAATGCTTTTATCAGTAGGCCTTACATTTGCTAGAGCAGTTTTGTATTACAACATTAATAAGTAATTCGGCCTGTTTTTTATAAGAATGTTTGAAGAATGGTAGAGTAAATTACCTAAACTGGCAAACTGATACTTTGTGGGAGATACAATTTCATAATCTTCTGTACAAATTTAATCAAACACAAAGAATGAAGCAAATATGGCAACTGATGCAGCAACAAAATAGTATTAATTCACAAAAACAATGTAGAAATACTGTTTTGAATAAGATAGTGATCAAGATGAAAGTTGTCAGAAAAAAATCTGAAAAAACATAACAATGCAAGAATGATAAATGAGAACGCACAAAGATTTATAGTGGTTTGAATTTTCACTCCATCGTCACTGTCAAGATGAAGATGGTCATGCCATATTTTTCATTCAAGGTGAATAGGAGATTATCACTCTCTGCTACACTCAATTATCGGCTTTCCAGCTTAGCATTCGAAGGCAGAAGGCTTTGCAACTATCAAAGACCCAAAACAATTTGAAGGACTGAAAGCTCTAACAGTCCGAAGACTTGAAATAGTTCGAAAACTATTTCGAAGACTCTGAAAACAGCTCGAGGACAAAAAAAAACAACTTGAGCTCAGAAACAAGCCTTTAAACTTGAAGTCCGTCGACGAATAAGTCTCCGTGCTCGAAAGTCATTTGAATAACTTAAGGACTATCTTTACAACAACAACAATACCAAGATAGCAGTAAGATGATATTGAAAAAAGACATGATATTTACCATAACCAATATCTGGAAAACAATATGGCCATTTAAATTTTCAAACTAATATTTTCTTAAAGTGTACAAAAGGAAAATTATGCAATTCTATCACGAAGCATAGTCAATTAAGCAAATATATCCTAAACTATTTTCGTTATGCAATTATATCCCTAAGTTTCATTTATTATGTAATTCTATCATCGTTAGTTGACATCGTAAAAAATGTGCTTATGTGGCCATTAATCTTCATGTTTTTAGTGACTGACCATAAATTGTGTGTTGCAACGAAACAAAACGACGTCATTTTTTATTATTTAGATACTTTTTGGGGTCAGAATTTACTTTTTGCGATTACTACTATTAAAATACGGAATGTCTAAATAATGAAATACGACATCGTTTTGCTTTGTTGCAAAACAATTCTTGGTTACGTCAATGAAAATATGGAGATTAACAGCCACATAAACACATTTTTTACGGTGTCATCTAAGGAGGATAGAATTACCTAATAACTGAAACTTCGGGATATAATTTCATAACGAAAATAGTTTATGATATAATTGCATAATTGACTATACTTTGGAATAGAATTGCATACGTACATACTGAACTCACATTGCCTTTCAATTCGGAAAACAGTAAAGAAAAATATGCAAACTTGTTTGTGGAGGAGAATCGATTCGGTTTGCTTCCAACGAGTAAATTGCATTTTTGATTCCACAGCGTACGCCCCGTTTGATTTTTATTTTAAAGATTTACTTGTAGCTCTGTATTTCATTTCTGGTTCCATTAACAAATTTACAGTCAACATATTTTTATAATTTTAGTTTAAAAATTATTTTGGTTTAGCATACAAGCAGATAGATAAATTAAACATATGAACATGTAATTCACATAATAATTCATTGATTTTAGGATTGAAATTGTAAATTTTTAAATTTTGGGATCAAAATAAAATAAGACTATATCTT
>AYJT01017788.1:0-11142 GCA_001278415.1 Ocimum tenuiflorum | reverse complement strand
GAACAAACAACTATCATAAATGCTGATAGGAAGCCTCATCCACATCGATGGAACCAAGGTGTCATAAATTCCACAAATAGTCCTGAAAAGAAAAATTCACGCACATTAAATATTCTGCACTTTATATATGTATACATCTTTTTTGCTAAAAACAGCTGTACCATATTTTTATGAAGAAGAATTGTCGATTCAAGATCCGAAATATAATTTATTTGTCGATTCAGGATCTAGAAGATTTGATTATCAATCCAGGATTCGAAAAATTATAAGATTCTCAATTCAAGACTCAAAAGATCGCAGGATTCTCGGTTTGAGACTTTCATACTTAACGATGTTAGTAATCCATTAAACGAAAGATGGTGTGACCGCTGTGTATCGTGAAAAAACAATTGCAATTGAATTGAAGGGACAAAAAGTAAAAAAATTGTGAAAGAAACTATGTGCTTAAAAAAATTGTGAAAGAAACTATGTGCTTCGAAGCAATGGCCACATCATCTTTCGTTGGATGATTTACTAACATTATTAAGTATGGAGAACCTGAATCGAAAACTTGCAATCTTTTGGATTCTGGATCGAGAATATTACGATCTTTCGGGTCCTAAATTGATAGTTATTCCATTTAGAAAATATACATCATTATTATATTATTATTGTATCATTCTATGTTACATTGTTATGTCCATCGTTGAGCTCTATGCATTTCATTGTAATATTTATTTATTGTGTAAACAGATAAAAAATTAATCTTGCTTAAATGACAACAAACAAGCATGGATTATTATTTCCCAAAACCATGCCCCAGATTCAGGTTGATAAATGCATTTATTTATCTGACATATGTATTAATTGTATTTTATAATATTCAATTCGATTATTATACAGAAAAAATGTTGAAATATTTATGTGAAAAATCTTTTTATGCGACAAATACAAGCGAGAGCGAATATGAAAGCAAGAAGTCGTAGTCGTGCTTTGGCTGCAGGAATATGTCGCTTTTTTAGCGTCAGAAGAATGCAAAAACGTGTTATGCGGGATCGGATGCTTCATTTCCTTTAATGCGCGCACCTGAAAGTAACGCTTCTCGGCGGAGCCAATGCCTTATGCTTGCTCTATCCGCATAAAAATAAAATAAAGATGCTTTTTTATCCTACTTTTTTATCACGAAACATAAAAAAAAAAGAAATTACTAAAAGAAGACTTATTTCATCCTTTACGAATTCACTATTATTTATGTGGAGTTATTTCAGGGCTGGTATGTGAGTTGACAACAGATTCAATTTCAAATTAGGCGTTGGTCAGAATCTCGATCCTAGATTTATAATTTCACGATCCTAAAATTTTATAAGGGAGAATAGGAGTATTGCATAATTTTTTGTAGTAGAATCCAATTAAGATCGGGGGAATCTTGTGATATCTTGCATGATCCACGATTTCGAACGATCCCAAAAAGATTGTTAATTTATGGTTTAACGCCCCAGATGTTGGTACATTTAAATAGTTAGGCAAAATTAGGACACAAGTTAAAGAATTTAAATATTTGAAATTGACCATCATTGAACTCTTTAGCACATTGTTCGAGACTTTGACATGAAAAAATGAGATACTTTTTGGTGTAAACACTATTAATTCAATTGTGATCGCATTTATCAAAGTTATACAATTATGAAAGGGTAAACATAGATAGCCCGTGGCTAATTGAGGACATCATGTTGCCAGTCGGCTAAATTTCAATGTCTAAATTGTAGATACTTGCATAGAAGCATAATAGGTTAAATAATATTTTGTCACGTAGGATATCCATATCGGATTTGAACTTTGATTTTTAATTTCTCGAATAAAATATTTGTCTCGAAATCAAATGATTCATGTAGTTGAAGAATAAAAGATTGTTTGTGTTTGTGTGGTTTGGGGAATGAAAAGACTCCTTTGTATACTAATGGATTTATGGAGATGTTAATGGTGACACGAAGGGTTGACAAATAATAATAATAATAATGACGATGATGATGGGGAGCAAATATTAGTTGGTTGAAATAACACTTGTACTTCCACTAAAAAAATAAAAATAAAAATAAAAAATAACACTTATACTTTAGATAAATATTTTTTAAGTAAATAATTTACGATAATTTAAAAAATTTCAGGTTATTACAGGTTAATTATGAAGTTGGCTATTTAAATAGTCTCTTTAATTTCACTTTTTTTTTTTCAATCTATTTTTCCTTTTCTTATGAAGAAGTTCAATGTATTTTTTCATACACGCATGATCTCATCAAACCAAACGGAGATGAGTTTACTCCAAAAACTTAAATCCTTCTCATTCATACACCCGGAATGTACATTCTCCCTGCTTTCCTACTTATTCCTGAAGTGGGTAGGTTGACTTGAATATCGATCATACGGATGAAAAAAATAGACTAGATATTATTTTTTTAGCTACTGACATTTAAAAATGATTATTTTATAATTATTGTATTTTTAAATAATAATTCAATATAGTTTAGATCTAATAAACTCACATTATTAATATTTATATAATTAAATTAAATCAATAAAGAATTGAAACTCAAAGAAGTATTAAATAAAAAATGATAAAAACTTAGATATTTGAAACGTTTGTAACACAAATGTGATAAAAAAAGAATCATAGCAGGAGACAAATTCACAATTTTGTTCTAAATTACGTTTTTAACCCCCGGTTTAAGACTTGAGCACAAAACCATAATCTTCGGCATCCGCGGCGGCGGAACATGGCGGAGTGGATTTGCAGAACCCTGCGAGACGGCGGTTTAGAAGGGGAGCACGCCCCCGCTCTCACCATTAACGACACAATCATCTGCCCCTTAGGTTCCTTCGTCTTCGAGCACATCCTCTCCCAGCTCTCCTCCTTCATTTTCTCCCAAAAATCACAATCAAGGTCACTACGATTTTCCGAAGCAGCGAATAATCTCTAAACTTCATTTGCAGTTCTCCCCTTCCCTCTCGTGCTTAAGTTGTGTGTTTTCCTGTTTCGGCAGCGGTATTGTGTTGGTTGCATTGTCGCGGAGTCCGTTGTACTATGAGCAATTGCTGAAGAGCAAAGGACACGACGTCCTTTCTACAAATACCTGGTTTGTATTTTGAATTGTTTTTCCTTATACGAATCTGTAATCTGGAAATTCAACTAAGTATTGATTGTTGTTTTTGGAATTTATCTAGGTTTAAGGTTTTGGATTGTTATACGGACCCGTTGGGTTGGAAGAGCAAGCTCGTGAATAGTGGGAGCATTAGGAATGACGCCCTTGGATCTTCAATAGCTAGTGACTTTTGTAAAAATGTTAAGGACTTGCATGAGTTGTTGAAGTTGATTCTTCAACTTGGAAAAGGTATTCATACTACTTAATCACGAATTTGCTAACTGCTTGTTCATGTAATATCCTAATGTGTAACATACATAGTTGGTTGACGAACTGATGATATTACCCAATCCATTGCCTTTGGTTTTGGCAGGTTTTTCTGGAGATGGAAGGGGACGTTTCGTTGTAGCTATAGACTCGGTATATACAGTTCTTTGTCTTTGTTATCAAAATTCAGTAGAGAAGTTGTAAATACATAGAATCTCTCTAATACTGAAATCGCTCATGTGTGCTCTGGCTTTTGAGTTTTGACATTATCAATACAGAAAACTGCCACGACTTGCTCCTAATGTACTCTGACCATCATGGCCTATTTGATGTATAACCGGCCAATTTCTTTTCATTCACGATTCATGAGATATGTTACTCAACCACTGTGACTACTATAGAAGATCATATAAACATTAGAACTGTATTGTTGTTGCTTGAGTTTATTGACCACAGATTTTTACGTCATAGTAAAAGTATAGGGAGAAGTTGGGTGGGAGAGTTTTCTTGTGTAAATTTAAAAATATCAGTTAATCAACATAATACTGCCTTTAAACTTATGCTTGGTTTTCTGCACTTGATTATGGTTTTTTGTCCAGATTAGTGAGATGCTGAGGCATACATCTGTTTCTTCAGTTGGTTCACTCTTAAGCGAACTCAGGAGTCATGGTATGCAATTTGCTCCTTTGTAATTAGTAAGAAAGATCATTTTGACCAGTTTGGTATTCTTGTGTCCTACCTTAGTCATATTGCATTTATGGCGTGCCGAGCAAATTGTTAAGTGAGAGCATATTATAGGCAGAAAAACTGGAATTGGTTCTTTTGAAATATATTAGGTTCTGACCTCTCAGATAAAATTGATCCTGTTGTGTATGAACTAATTTTTCCTTTTGCTTGCTTATTGTATGCAATGTGGATACCTTCTGACTACAAGGCCAAGTTTCTAGCTTATTCTGGCTATTACATTCTGATTTGCATGAGACCCGGGCAACTGCTGCACTTGAGTACATGTCTTCTATGAAAGCTACTTTGGAACAAATGGTTCAACCGATGGATGGACAGAGAGGCAACACTGAGAGCCTTTCCTTGATGGAGCATAACTTGACAAGAGGAAAATTCAGTGTGCATGTTAAACGTAGAAATGGGCGTGTTAGAATGATGGTACTCATCCCTCTTATTCACATAGTAGCCTCAAGGATTCCTATATTTGCTATGTATGCTTATTTGGTTTTATCTGAGATATTTGAGTAACTTAATGGTGAAATTTCTGATAGGTTGAAGAGCTGCATGTTGAGAATTCAGGCATCCGTTTTGCACCTCTTCCTACAGCAGACGAAATTGCTGCTCGAAGCCTTGTGCCTAAGGTAGGTCATTGCAAACCTTTGCTTAGAAATTCACGATTGAATTGCGTAGTCACAATTTACATATAGTTGCTTTTCTAATATACTAGTCAAATTATAACGGAGGAATAGAAATGAACGGTTGATGTTCATATGAAAAAGGTTCTTTCTTGCCAGGTCCAGTTCAATCTACAGCTGTCTGAAAAGGAGCTAAATGACCGGGCAAAAGTTGTACTTCCTTTTGAGCACCAGGGTATAGATTCATTTTGAATTTCTAAACAATTCGTTTTTGTCTCCTCATACTAAGCTCCAAGAAAAGAAAAGGAGAGAATAAATTTATAGTGGTTTCCCTAGTGAGCTATGACATTAGTCTTTTCTCATCAGGCAATGGCGAAACCATTCAGATATATGATGGTCGAAAATCTGTGAGTGAAAACAAGGCTGAGATTCCACACAACACTAGTGGTGAGAAAGAGGATTCTGGCAGGGGGGAGATCATCTATTTCCGCGATTCAGATGATGAGGCGCCCGACTCAGATGAGGATCCCGATGATGACTTAGACATATGATTCCGGGTTTCTTTCTCGATACCGATAGGCAGGGCAGGGTTAGGATTAGCGTGTTAAAATTCTAATTTAGAACTAACAGTAAACCCAGATAAACTGCCTTTTCGCTCTTTTCTGCCTGAGTTCTCTATGAAAAGCAAAAGAGAGAAGAAATCATCGATCAATATTGCCTAAATAGACCCAATATGTGCTATCATAACTGTGAAAATTGAAATTAAACATGCTATTACGCTTTGCTTAATTTACACACGTTGTATGATCATTTTTTTTTTTGGCAGTAGGCATTTGAGAGTTGAAAAGTTTCAAATTTCATACATCTTCTATGCTAATGTGAATCTTACCATTCACTGAATTGAAACTAAAATAATTCCATTTTGTTCATCGAGGATTTTTTGTCTTAATCAAAAGAATGTCGGCAAATTTCATATTACCCTGTGGGTGGTACATTTGATCTCACATATTTCACATTAGATATGAAATATTTGATGTGATGTTTGTGAGAGGAAGGAATAATAGAGTTTGACGTAAGAAGAAATTTGCCAAATAATGAAATTGATAGTACATCATTAAGTGAAAAATTAAATTTGGAGTTGCACAAGATGTTGCTGTCTCCAATCCTTAACGAGCAAATCTCAAATAGTTTCAACCCTGCAGAAAATATGCACCAAAATTATCGATAGAACCAGGGACGGACCCAGAAAAAAATTTCTTCATTTTCTTGAGAATAGGGGTTATTGCAAAAAAAAGAATCGGTTACTCCACTATAAAATCGAAAACACTATCGCGTTGGAGGAGGGCTGAAGCCCCCCTTTGGACCATGTAGGTCCGTCCATGGATAGAACAGAACCTCAAGAGTTGAAAAAGGAAAAAGACGAACCACAAAACAAAATCGCAACATAAATTCAACACAAAAACAAAATTTCTACGGGTTCAATTCGAGATGTATGGTTTCTAACTTCTGGAAGATTTTCATTACATTCCTGCATATTTTCTAACATGAAAGGAAATATTGTGAGTTGAGATTGTTTTATGTAATTTATGGACTAAATCCTGTATTTCTAAGCAGAATTACAAGTTCCATACATCTTTGCATCAATTATATCACACTAGCTAATGTAACATGAAGACTATATAAAAAATGTTGATTATTGCACTACTAGATATACAACGGCGCAATCGTACTGGTAAAAGCGCTTACCTCAGGACAAGATGACGAGTCCAAGATATATCGATGCACTCAGAAACACCAACGATATCATTCCCCTGCAATACACGAATGCAGTTTATCGCATCTATGTTTGGAAAATCTGAACTTTGTCAAGATTTCTTGCATTTCATTAGAAACTTGTTCGTTCCATTAGTGGTTTCGACGAAATTAGTTATCTTGGAAGATCAAGTTCACCACAATTCAAGAAATAAGAGAATTCTGTGTTGTTTCTCGTCATCTTATAGCTAATCTGGGCATTCAACTGTTTTGAATTTCATCATGTATACATACCAAATAATTCCCCACCCAACTCCTGTGCAAAAGCAGGGGCAGATTTCGGCGAATTTCTCAGCATCGCTCGAGTGAACCCTTCGAGATATCAAGTCATCGTATATATCTGCACCACACAACACTGTCATTTCATGTTCTACTGCACAACCAATTTAATCAACTAGCTTATACCGTAGACGGAAAAGAGACTGTTCATTACACCTGCCATCAGAGAAAAATGCACGAGCATCGTAAGAAACTCCATTGAAATCCAGTTGAAGAGAAAATGTATATCATTTGTAGGCTATACCGATGAAGAGAATGACGTAGTGAAGGATGTGAATTGTGGTTGTTTCTTGAAGAATCCAGATGATAGCAAGAAAAACAATGAATCCTGGTAATCCACATTATCAAATAAATTAACATTTCAAACTTGTAGAAGTTATTACATGTCAAATACAAGATTGATTGATTCACTTACCTATACAAAGCCCTCGAAGAGTCCACTGTTCGACGTTGAAAAAATCATCAGCGTGCATATCAATCATCAAAATATCATAATTCATAACATACTAGGGGTGTAATTGAACCGAGTCGAACTGATTACTATTATACTCAAGTTTGATTCGTTTAGTATTGAGTCGAGCTTTATTATCGAATACTTAAATGTTCACGAACTTAATCGAACTATTATTGAAACTTAACAAGCTTTCTAAATATAGATTTAAATTTAAATAATTATTATTTTTTTAAAAATAAATCAATTTAATCACAAAAAATATTAAATTTACTTACATTCATTCTTTTCTATTAACAAAGTTAATTGAAACTAAGGAATAAAAATATAATTTTACAAACTTAATAATTTCGTATCTCTTACTATTTTTGGCTAATAAGCTTCCTCACAAGCTTATGAGCTGAATATGACAAAGCTCAAGTTTGACTTGTTTGGTTGACGAGTTTTATTAAATGAGCTCGAACGAGCTTTTATCGAGTCTATATCCTAGTAGCTCAGCTCATTTACAGCCCAATAACAGACTCTAGAATCTAGATCTTTCCATGTTGAAGATTTATGAATGAATCAAACAATGATGCACTATATCTCATAGACTAAATAAGAATCTTACATTTTGTGCAATGAAGAGCACAATAAGAAGGGCAAGGATAAGACAACCAGCAGCAATTCTTGAGGTGAGAAGGTTCGTCGATGCAAGTATGAGAGCCATACCCCAAAACGACGAGCCAAGATCTGTAAACATGAAGCAATAACAAAAGCAATCAATCAGCATTTACTTTTAGATGACAAAATTGGACAATAAGGCATAGCGGAGGCATGTACATTAACATTAGTAGCTCGAGAAAGACTGGAATCGAGTATTATGTAATCACTCGGCTTACTGCAACATGAAAGGGAATCATTCAAGAAAATTGAAACATTTTAAGGAAGAGGAGCATTACATCCAGCCGGTAAGATCAACCAATACACGCCACCGCGCGTTTGTGTCATGCCACCTTCATTAGCATGAACTTCAATGCCCTCAACCTAAAAGGAATAGGATAGCATATGCCTTAGTGTTGCAATAAAACCAAGCTGTTATTCAATGGTGAAACGCGATAAAAACGATTTCTACCTCACCACATGTAAGCTTACACGCAATTGCGTGGCTTGCTTCGTGAAGAAATACAGTTATGAGCTTGAAAGGGGTTAGTAAAAATGTCCTCCATAACTGTGATCACCACAAGAAACATCATATAAGAATGGAATTTCTTTTGCAAGAAAAATGGTTGTTCAATAGTAGTGGAACTAGAAATATCTGAAAATCTTCATTCAAGGGCAAAACATTTCAGTTCACATGAAAAGACAGTCCAAATAAAATCCCACTATGAAATGCTTGATTATGCAAAAAACATGAAGATCTCTAAATGTGGGCTAACTTGAATCAATTCCAGCAAGAGCTCCTGCGATTTTCTTGTTTTAATACAAATATAACAAATCCAAATTAGAGCTCAATGCTTGAATCAATTCGAAGTACTCAGTCAAAGAATTAAAATCAAGAAAGCTTTCACAGTGCACTGAAATGGAGTTATATTGTAAGTAGATGAACATCGAATTTAGTTTTATTTATTTATTTATTTTTCGCAATTGAGCAAAGAAGCAAAAAGGGAATCTGCATTTCCTAAAAAGCTCCCAACTTTGAATCTACATCCAAAAATCCAATACCAAAATAAAGCGACACAAAACTTACAGCAAGAATAACAACGGTGAAGACACCAATTGTTGCTAGAAACACAACTTGTTTATGCTGACAGCAATTCTGCAGCTCCCAGTTCGGATTCATGATGTCGGATTATAATATGAAAAAAAGAATAATTGAAAATGAAAGAATGTGAAGAACAGCCTGAAATTTTGAAGGGCCCTCCAATTAAAGCACTATTTGATTGAAGATCAGTAACCCCATTGGAGGAGACAAACAGTGAGATGAAATTTTGAAAAACTAAAGAATAAACAAATATATAAATAAATAAATATGTAATTCTTGAAAATTGAAAGTTTAAATACATGTTTGAAAACGTCGGCTGGCAGGTGAGGGAGTATGGCTATGGTATGGGGTCGACTGCACCTAATTGCAGCTTCTGCCCTCATCGAATCAACCAATGACTTTTGTCGTTTACTGTTGACTATTATGACTTCATATATAGTAAACTAATAAAAGAAACTACCTTGAAATTATAATATATTTATAATAATTTGGGCTGCCAGCATCTGATACATTAAAAAAAGTTGGGTGAAATTGATAAGTATAAGACGTTAAAAAGTAAGAAAGTAGATGTTTAAGGTTTTTAATGATAACATTTTTCAACTATTAAAGATTGAGAATCACATATTTAATTGAACGTGAGCTGTTAGTTATTGTTACCTTTAGCTCAAGGTTGGTTTCGAGTGCTAACTATCGGTTCAAGGTAAATCTCGAACTACTCAAGAACAATTTAGAGTTGTTCCGACAAGCATCACGGGTTGTTCGGATATAAATATCGCCAAGACCAGATTAAAGAAGAGTTAAAGCTCGTTAACTAAGAAGTAAAAGGATCATTGAGCCTTCCAAACTCAAGGTCAGGGACAAATTTTGATGATAGCCTCGAAAGACCTTTTTCGAGTTAACTATTTTAAGGTTTTTGGCAATTTTTTTAACTGTGTTTACTCATCTCAAAGGAGTTGACAACATAGAGAACATTGACTCGACCGGCATGTCCATAAGATAAGGCAGTTGGGCTGGTTCAGTTCTAAGAACACTAACAAATGTTAATGGACAAAATCAAATGATAACTTTATTTGTAACCAATTTTAGTTTTTATGCTTTTTTTTCTTTTTTTAAATTTGAGAATGAAAATTGAAATGTGCTCAAATTGAATCTTTTCATTTCAACTGCACATGTGATGCCATGCCGTGTAATTTGTAAATATATTTTATTAAAGAATAATAAATATATAACTTTATTCTCTTTTTTTTTTTAATTTAATTATAATATTAAACAAATTACACCATAATATTTCCACGTAGACACGAACCCCTGATGCTTGACACTGTATTCGGGGATGGTAGACTATTAATTTTCTTTTGACATTATAATATAAGGGTAGTAGTAATGATAAGTTCAAGCATGAAATTTGAACCTTAAGAATTGAGTTCATCCATTAAAGATGAATGAGTAGTCCCACTCACTCCCTGTACTTGATCTTGGGTTTTGGTTGTTTGGGTGGACCATGCATATCTCCCACCACCAACTTTTAATATTTTTTCTTTTAAGAAAAAGCATTATTTTTTATTAGGTATAAGTTTATTGTTATAGGAATAAGTTTAAAAAAATTAGTGTGTTTAAACTTTTGATATGA
Source organism: Ocimum tenuiflorum (assembly GCA_001278415.1). Taxonomy (NCBI): domain Eukaryota; kingdom Viridiplantae; phylum Streptophyta; class Magnoliopsida; order Lamiales; family Lamiaceae; genus Ocimum; species Ocimum tenuiflorum. Next base: position 485 of record AYJT01017788.1, on the reverse strand, counting down.
TGCTAATGTTACAGTGTTGAAGTTGCTTTTTTGGATGCATGATTACAACTAATCCGAGGGTAGATCTATGTGTAAAGTACTCCTTTTCTTCCACGTGCTGTAATACTTGAAAGATATTGGATATTTGGACGCTGCAGCCCACGGCTCACCTCACAAACAGAAACAGACTGTTTTTTCAGAAATTGAAAAAAAGGTAATTTGAATGCTTGAAATCATTTGATGGGGAATTCAAATCGTGTGGGTCGAATCCAGTGGAGCAGATTTGGATAGGGACCTTGGATCCGGATATGGATGTATGAAGATTACCAAAATAGTAAATTCCACGATTTATCTATTTGCTTTGTTTTTCGCATAGTACGGATTCCTCGAAGCGACAACTCCACGCGTTACTCCCCAAGTACAAATTCCTTCGCTCGCACCGAAAACTGAGGCAACGTATACCGATCATCGACCGGATTCTGCTTCGCACCGCCATCACCACCACC
>AYJT01017786.1:0-14044 GCA_001278415.1 Ocimum tenuiflorum | reverse complement strand
TAGACCTTGTTCCTGCGATCTGATTGGATATGATGTCATTTTTTTAAAAAAAAAAATTCAGTCGACTATCTCTTTACATTCACGGGCACACACGAATTATTTGATGTATCTGTTTGATGTGTGAGGATTTGGGATTAGTTAGTATTGGAGGCTATAAACATTTCGTGTTCTGTTAATTCAAGTAATCTATACATGATTCAGTGGATTCTGTTGTCATGACAAATTTGGATCGCTATGATGTTAATTGTCTTGTTGAAGTTGGTGATCTGGTTTATCTTTTGAAGAGATGGAGCTTTGCAAAATTAAAAGAAGCTTTTTCAGATTTGAACCGCGATTTTTAATGGCTTCATTGATAAAGGCTAAATTTTTGTTGCTCCTTTTCCGTTTTTGTTTGGTGGAGAGTAGATTTGTATAACTAAAATCTCTGTATGATGTTTCTCTTTGTTTATTTGACTTTCAGTAGGTATAAGTGTTCAAGAAAGTTTTGTTGCATTAATATTCTGTTTGATTTCAGATGCCATTCCTACAAGAAAAGCCATGCTTTTGCAGATAGGAGTTGCCATGAAAGCTATGCCATGGTACTGCGCTCTCCCAACGATTTCTGAATACATGATCGAGCAGGGATGGACTAAATGCTTTTCAAGGATAAGTGATGTCGGTTGGGCTGCGTATGTCTGCAACGTGGCTGTCTATCTTATAATTGTGGAATTTGGAATATACTGGATGCACAGAGAGTTGCATGACATAAAACCTCTCTATAAGTATCTTCATGCCACTCATCACATCTATAACAAGCAAAATACACTTTCCCCATTTGCTGGTAATTTCTTATTCTTTCTCATTTCTGCTCCTGTGATTCTACTAAATGTAAAGTCTTAATAGTTTCAAAGAGTGTTTGCAACCAATTGCGGCTTCACTTAGAATCTTCTGGACCTGTTTTTTAAACCAGCCAAGTTGCAGCATGGTTTGATACTTGTCACTTAAACATGCAAATTTCGTGTTCTTGACGAAGAATTAGTTCTGGAATTCTATATATTCTGTATTTTGCTTAAAGAGCGAACTATTTAATTGACTAAATCGACATTAATTGGAAATGCTGCTAAAATAGAGAAGAAAAATAGATATATAATAGCTCTTATGAAAATATTCTTTCTTTCATGATAAAACTCGAGAGTTGTATGTGACTTTCTGTTACATCAATGTTTAGACTTCAAACTTCAGATCTAGTGAGGCAAGTGAAGATGACCTAGTACACCTTTGATGTTTATATAATATGCATATGCTATCTCAATATCTTTTTGCATTTGTTTTACTTTTCATTTCGATTTCTTGCATTAAAACCCATGACCTGTTAAGATGCCCACATGTCTCGACTTTAGATCTGTCAAGTAATTGCTTATAGTTTTTCTCTTAGTCTAAAAAAACTCAGTAATGAAGTGGTGCATGTGCATGTTGAAACTTTTAAGATGTTTATAATCAGTTTTATTTGTCCTGTTTAGCATCTCCTGAATCTTTTATTGTACTTAATCAATTTATTCGCAAACTTTTATTTATTTCATATAATAAGGGAAGATCTTTGTAAACTTGTACATTCTCCGACTTGTAAACTGTTGTCACTTTGCTCTGATTTCATTTACTCTGCTCCACTTGCTGTAACTGATGCAACACTTTTACATCTATCTTTTATTACATCTTTTACACCGGATCTTCTTTTGCACTTCGTACCCTACAATTTGACATTGAAGTTGCTAATCTTTTTATTTCTATCTACACTTTTGGCCTTTTATTGAAATGTATCTAATGGTTGGTTTTGAATTAGGTCTGGCATTCCACCCTCTGGATGGTATACTGCAGGCGGTGCCCCATGTAATAGCTCTCTTCCTAGTGCCAATGCATTTCACTACACACATAGCACTTCTCTTCATCGAGGCGTTGTGGACTGCCAATATTCATGACTGCATACACGGTAAAATCTGGCCCGTGATGGGTGCTGGCTACCATACTATCCACCACACCACATATCGCCACAATTACGGCCACTACACTATATGGATGGACTGGATGTTCGGGACTCTTCGCGACCCACTCGAGGATGAAACCAAGAAAATTTAATGTGTGTTGCCTTGATAGGGTCCGGAGTTGTCTCCTTTCATTATTCATTAGGTAAAACTCTCTTTGCGTGCTTTCGATGTACATTTGATCAATAACTTGTTTTTCCCCATCTGTTCTAGATAAAACTTTCAGGAAAAAAAAATGTTGTCCTTTTAGTTTAGCATGTGCTTGGCCTCAAGTGTTGCTCAAACTCTTCTGCTGTGGTGAAAGGGATATTTAATGTTTCAAGATTCATGATACGCTGATTGCTGTGTTTTCAAGTGCCTGCAGATGAAATTGATATTATGATAGTTTTAGTGTCTTAAAAACTTTTATGGCCATAAGAAAAAAGATTTGCTAAATCTCTCTCTCTCAAAAGAAGCTGGGGCAGTGGGGCTGAGATGCTGGTCATGACAAAGCAGTAAGACCATTGAATCTATTGATACAGGCTGTAGTATTGTCCAAGGTCTGATTGACAATCACATTATACAAATGTCATTTGTCTTCTTGTTGAGATGAAAATTAATATTTATATGATGAGAGATCTCCCGTTAGGCTGCCTAAATCATTTAGGCGAGTTTAGGTTTAGAATCCAGGGAATGTATGGGTTTGAATTTTGGATCCAGGGGTGGGTATGGAATTGGATTGATGGAAATGAACTATTCAGATCCGCTTAACACAAACTTTTGTCGTATATGATTGAGTGGTTTACATCATTATTTCTATGTTCTCATCTTGCATTTTGTGGCTTAGTTCCAAGCGAAGAGGCCCATCATTTTTTTTTAAACTTAAGGACAATATTAAACAAATCTCATCTTGATGTTCGTATGTAGATTCGAATTCTTGTCCTTTAAGATAATGAAAAATGTATTTATCACTACACACCGATATGGTAGACCCCATTATTCACCCTTCGTTACCATATTTTCAAACTCGTCCTGCATTTTGTGGGGTTTGTTTCAAGAGGTCCATTCTATGCCCACCCATTCCGTTAATATCCAGTTCACATCAATGAATTAGTGCAAAATCAAAGTCTATTAGGCTATATTTGTTAAAAAAAAAGGATCTATTAGGCTATTAAATATAGTAGATTTTTCATTTTTATATAGTCCAACTTAAATATTATTGAGTCTAAGCTATAAAATATCGCAAAATTTTTTATAAAAGCTTGAAATCCAATCTTTCTATTGAAATGAGTCCAACTCTAAATAGGTGAGAGAACTGTGTTTGAATTCCCCATCCTGAAAAAAAAAAAAAAAACAGTTGGAGTTGACAATGAAGATTGGCTACCAATTGAGATGATCGATACCATTTTAAAGTGGAAAGAAGGTTTCAACTGAAGAAAAGGTTGAAATAAGTTGCCTTTTGTGATTTCAATCACATTTAAGATAGACTAATAAAGTAGTTAATAATCTTGCTAGTTTTGGATTTTTTCATTCGGATTTTTATCACATTGAAAAGTAATTTCTCCAAGGGAAGTTGCAAAATCTGATATGATATAAATTAAAATGCTTTTTTTTTGGATGCTAAAAACTTATATATGACCAACTAAAAAAAATCTTGTTTAAGAACAAAATATTAATAATTTTTTTAAAAATATCAAATATATAATTTATTCTTTATCCCTCACCCTGCACCTCCACCTTCAGCTCCGACTCAAACAGTTATAGCTCCTTTCAGTCCACAAAACCGCCGTCTGGGGTGGTGGCACCGCCGCTTCTCCCCGCCACTCTCTCCGAAGGCAGAGAAAAGCCTTTCGATAATATCATTTTGCTTTTGCACATCAATCGACAAACTATGTCTGCTTCTCCATTTCTCTCTCATTTCTCAAACGCTGTCGTTCGTTTCCATTGCCGTCCAAGCAAAGCCTCAGCTCCTTATACGTCCTCTACTTCTTCTAAGTACTGTTTCGTCACCTTCTCTTACTCTCACAAAAATGGCAGCACCGGCAGAAAAACTAAAGGTCGAGGAACTAAGCGTGAGAATAGAGATTCTATTCCGCAGTCTTCGGAACAGAATCCGCATTATCGTTCGACGATTAAAGCTCCAACTGCGCCATGGATGACTGAACCCCTCTTCGTTGAGCGCCACGGAATGGAATCGATGAAGCCGCGAACCAGAAAGGGCTTAGTAGCTGATAAAAGCGAGGTTCATCCGGATGAGGATTTAACTGGAAAAGTAGGAGGTGGAAGGGGCAGGTTAGCAATGAAGAAAATTATGAGAGGCTTTGAGAGACTCAAAGAAACGCAGGAAGTGGATGCTGATAGGGAAAACCATGAAAATTTTAAGTTCAAATTTGCACCAGGAGATTTATGGGGAGATGCGGATTATGGAGTTGAGGAGAAATGCAAGGAGGCCGGGGAGAGATTGGAAAGTGATGAGCTTGATATTCCTTTGCTGGAGGTCGGGAAAGAAGTGAAATTGAAGAAATTGCCATGGGAGAGGGAGGAGAAGACGGTGATTGGAAGGGTAAAGAAGGAGAAAGCAGTGACTGAAGAATTGAGCCTTGATGAAGTATTGCTGGAAAGGTTGAGAAACGAGGCAGCGCTGATACGGAAATGGGTGAAGGTTATGAAAGCTGGGGTGACTCAAGCTGTTGTTGATCAAATTCGTTTTATTTGGAGAAATGATGAGCTTGCATTGCTTAAATTTGATGTTCCGTTGAGCCGAAATATGGATAGAGCTCGAGAAATTGTTGAGGTCTGTGGCTTATTTGCTGTTTGTTGCTGTTGCCATGTGAATCTAGGCTGATTTTAGAACCACAATTTGATTAGGATGACATTTTCTTCCATTTTGAAAATATGCATGGTCTATTTATCGCACCTCGCGAACCTGAGAATGGTCCCCTTAGTAACAGAGCTCACAAAAAAATCATAAAATGTTTCTTACATTGGCTGGAAAGATTGTATTGGTACTTGGACAATGCACAAATGAAGTAGATATTTTGTGTGACATAATCATCCTCACCTGTTAGTTCATAAATTTTGGTGTTCTTTATTTTCACAATGCAAGATTCATTACTCTTGCACTCTCATTAGCTAAACCTAAACTTGCCTGTAGTCTTAACTTTTAGTGGGATCCTTTCTTGCATTTCACTTTATGGCATATAGAAGTGGGAGGCTTTTTGCTTCAGTGAAGATACAAATTTACTCCTTTTGTTTTGCTTGTTTGATCATGAAGTGTTAAAATTTTTTTGTGTTGGTTACATCTATGATACATTGCTATATTGCCCAAGCAGTTAAAGACTGGAGGGATTGTTGTTTGGAGGAATAAAAACTTCCTTGCTGTTTATAGAGGGGGCAATTATGGGTCTGGTACAAAAGATATCCTGAATACGAATCTCAACTCTGGGAGTGATCACAGAAATTCTTCCTCCAATATGGATTACCAAAATGCCATAAGCGTTGCTGGAGTAAGTTCTGGTGGAAGTAATGTGGATGAATTCGTCCATGGGAAAGATGGTAAAAGGGAAAATTTACAAATGGCATCACTATATGAAAGAGAAACTGATAGATTACTGGATGAGTTGGGCCCTCGCTTTGTGGATTGGTGGATGCAAAAGCCTTTGCCAGTTGATGGAGACTTGCTTCCCCCAGTTGTTCCAGGATTTAAGACCCCTTCCAGGCTTTGTCCACCTCGTACTAGAGCAAAGCTGACAGATGCTGAACTTACATATTTAAGGAAACTTGCTCGCCCTCTGCCAACTCATTTTGTTCTAGGTATTTTCTTTCTTCTGTTGTTTTGAATTATTATTCCAACCTTAGGCATTTTTAGGTTAGATTTAGGGTTCATTTGCACTTGAACCATTGGAAAATTCCTCATTTCAGTCCGACAAGTACCAGCATTTACATTTTGCAAAGCATTATAGGAAGTGGCTGGTGAGGCCATTTCAATTTATCATATTAACATCATCATATTCATTTATTGCTATACCAATAGTTCTAATAGAATATTGTTTTTGAGTTTCATGAAGGAAGAAACAGGAATCTCCAAGGACTAGCTGCAGCAATCCTAAAATTGTGGGAAAAATGCCATATAGCAAAGATTGCTTTGAAGTGGGGAGTCCAGAACACAGACAATGAACAGATGGCTGATGAGCTCAAGGCAAGTATGGTGGAAATATGATGTGATTTTGTACGTCTTACTTTTGACTTGTACTGCTCAAATTGTTTCAGTTGAGTCTATTTAGTATGTTACATCACCTCTAATATAATCTATCCTTTAACTAAGTCTTTTCTAGGAATGATTAAAGTTGGATCTATAGGTTTCTCTTATGATACATGGATAGAAGCCAGCATGTGATAATGGGTTAGTTGCTTTAAGGTTGCAATCAAGAGAATTTCCTGTAAACTTCTAAGTTGGCAGAGCAGAATAAGTTGTCATAGCCAGGGCCAAAATTTAGGACCCCTTGTATTTGACATAGAATGACATTCTTATCTCCAGGATAGCATTATATTAGCTGGACTTAGTTTTGACTATTAGGGTTGGCGTTTGCATCCCTTGTCAATAAGTTCATGTAACAACAGAATTAGTGTTGAGATAAGATTTATGCACGCCCAATCAATAAATTCCTCTGTTCTTCGTTGACGATTGTGTTGAAGGGCAAACAAGTTATATGACCTTTCACACGAATGAGAATTACTCAATCAGTATATCTATAATCATATTGTTCATGATGCAGGCACTTACTGGAGGAGTTCTTTTACTCCGTAATAAGTTCTTGATAATTCTGTATAGAGGCAAGGACTTCCTTCCCTCTGAAGTCGCGAAAGTAGTGTCCAAACGAGAAATGGAGCTCAACCAATGCCAACTTGGTGAAGAAGCTGCGAGACTAAAAGCGAGCGAAACTTTTTCCATCAGTCACGAACATTTAACTGGTCCAGGCATTGTGGGAACTTTGTCAGAGTTTCATATGATGCACTCAGAAATTGAGAGCCTGAATAAAAGGAAAACAGAAGATGATGTTAAACTGGAAGCTGAAAGGGAAAGATTAGAGAAAGAACTCAAAGATCAAGAATGGAAGCTCTTTACTGTAAGAATTTTCTTTCCCAATTCCTACAACAATGTACTTTTTTTAAGTAAAATAAGGATACACATTTGTACATTACTTCACAGATTAAGAAGAAGATAGAGAAACCTGCCAAGGTATTAGAGAAACTGAAAAATGCATCAAGACTATCTAAAATAGATCCAGATCCGGAGATTCTATCCAAAGAGGAAAGAGTATGCTTGCGTGAGATGGGATTAAGGATCAATAGCAGTTTAGTGCTTGGTAAGATGTGCGGCTAATTCGTATAATTTTTCTTTGCTGAGTCTTAGGCCCAAAAATGACTTTCCTTACATTCAAAAGATCTTCAAACACATCAAATAACTTACTTTCTTTCGGAGATGTATAAACGCGTGACATACCGACAAGTAACAAAAATATATAACCAATATGTCACTTCTGCATGCATTTACATCTTAAACTACAGCTCAATAAACCTCAAAATGCAAGCAAAAGCCGTGCTTGTTAGAAACCTCTGGTATTGGTAGCTGTGAACCAACCAAGTCTTTATGTTCGAACACATGACCAACTGCATTTTGACTTTGTGGCAATGAGTTTGAGGCTTCAGTTTCAGAAATATGTTTAACTATTGATTATGTGCTTCTATATGACATATTATGGCTTCAGGAAGACGTGGAGTTTATGATGGTGTCATAGAAGGAATGCATCAACACTGGAAGCACAGAGAAGTTGTTAAAGTGATTACGATGCAGAAAACCTTTTCACAGGTCATGAATACAGCAAAATGTGTTGAGGCAGAAAGTGGTGGGATCTTGGTTGCTGTAGTTAAACTGAAAGAGGGGCATGCAATTATAGTTTATCGTGGTAAAAACTATAAACGGCCTAAGTCAGCTGCAGAAAATTTGCTGAACAAAAGAGAGGCATTATCCAGGTCACTAGAAATCCAAAGACTTGGTGTAAGTATTTCTGAGTTTTATATATATATATTGAGATGAATCTTTTGATTAGTCTTTATCATTGTTTTAAGGGAAGATTGTCTCTTTGTTCTATATCCTTAATTCAACATAATTTTCTTTTCTTTCAAAAATGGACTTCGTATTCATTTGACTTCTTCTTTTCTTGTCTATGACTAATGCATATCCAAACACTTTGGATTTCCCTTTTCTTTTTCTTCGTCAATAGTCGTTGAAGTTCTTCGCCAGGCAACGAGAGGATACAATCTGTGATCTCAAACAAAAGCTGGTAATATGCATTTCTACGTTTTAGTATCTAACGCAATACAGCTGAGAATTTTCCATCCTCGGAACTCTCTTATGTATGATGGCTTTGAGTGCCCTTTAATCATATGCACAAATTTTCAGGATGAGATTTCAGAAAAGTTGAGTTAATTGCTAAAGCTGACAGTCGCATGTGTATTGTGTCGTGAAATGAAGTTCCATTGGTGTGAGATGGGATACAGCTTAATCAAAAAAGACATGCAACACCTTTGAAGGGTACGCGCAGATTTATATTCGCTCTCTCAGCAAAATTTTTAGTTCGATGAAGCTAAACTTTTTTAATAAGCAAATTGAGGTTTCAAATGATGGTTTTAGTTCTGGGATATCCTTTGTAAGATTTAATAAAAGCCATCTAGGAGGATGAGCGAGCGAGCTTATAAGTTCTTTAAAACGATTTCTAATATGTTTTTAATCTTTAAGCATCTTATATGCTGAAAAAACACTTATATGATGTTAAAGGTTATAAGCTCTTTAAAAAAATCTTAACTAAGCACCGTCTAAATTTGTATTTCATTCTGAAATTTGCATGCAGCAGTATATAACCCATATCATTGTAAGAGTCAAATCAACACATTCTTTGCAGCAAGTCCATCATCTGCCAAAAATGAGTTATCAACAGTTGATCTTACTTGTACAATTCAAAGTTATATAATTTGGCCCTTTCTCTTTGGTTCTAAACATAGCTTTGCCTTGGATTTGTCAGTATAGCAGCTTAATAAACTCTTTCTACACTTGAAGTCAGCACTTGGCAGTAAACAAGGTAGTGTCAGGACTTGTTGAGCTTGTAATTTACCATCTATCCTTTCTGTACATAAACATCGGATTGTGCCACTGGTTTTCATTCAGGATATTGAGTCTTTACATCTGTAGTACCTCAACTATAGAAGAAATGGTGGAGAGCTTAGAAGAATTAAAGGGGCGAGACCATTGCATCAGATCAGCTGGTAAGTGTTGTAGCAATATTGCCTTCTTAATTCAAATGTAACTCATCAATCTAGTGGTTGCCTGAAGTGGATTTTGTGATAAGAGCAATCGATGTAGATATCTTATTTTGTTTGTGTGAATGAGGAAGTTTTTTATGATTTTGCATTGGAAGTTCATAGTCATAGAATGGGTTAGATATGCTTCAAAATATGTTTTTATTAAAGAATATATTCTGATTATAGAACTTCATAACTTGAGGCTGGATGATATGGGCTTAATGCAGAAAAATAATTGCCCTCCTGTTATGGGATGGTCTCAACTCTAATGCACCAGTTATTGCTTCAATCATTTGAAGGAACGTTATCCCATATAGATTTCTGATTTGTTAGAAAGTACGCCGAAATTATTGATAATACTTCAGGAGCAATGTACGCGACAGTTCTTCTTGTCCCAAGAATATAGTCTAATCATTCTACGTCTTCACGCATAATTATCTTGTTCAGAGAAAATACAGTATGTTTTTAGCTATAACGTGGAACATGTAAAAGTATGGGACGAAAATGTAATAGTACAATACAGTTATAATTATACATCTGCTATGTCAGCAATAGCTACTAGTGGAATTTAGTGTTTCTACAATTACTGGAAGTAGACACGAGTCTTGTGGTTTTGGGGAAGAGAGCAAAAATGGCACTGGGGGAATCTTTATAGACTGCAGATCCCCTTTTAACATATCCACTACAACATTCATTGATGGTCTATCTAATGGAGCTGTCTGAATACACCAAAAACCTACCATTAACATCTTTCTTACCGCTGCTTCTTCCTCTTCTGTCATGAGAGCATAAATTTTTTCATTCTGCACTATTACGCGCTTGTAAATCCTCTCCAGAAAATAGTTCTCACTCGACTGGATTGACTTAATCTCAACATTTGTTCTTGCTTCCGCCATTTGAAGAAGCATGATACCATAGCTGTAGACATCCGATTTGTGGGAAACTATGCCGAACTTTCTTGAGAATACTTCTGGAGCAATGTATCCTAAGGTTCCTCTTGCTCCCAGCATAGATATCATGCTCTGCTTCTTCACACATAGTTTAGCAAGCCCAAAATCGGATATCTTCGGGCAAAAATCTTCGTCCAAAAGGATATTCTGTGGTTTGATGTCAAAATGAACAATCCTGGTATTGCAACCTCTGTGCAGATATTCAAGACCTTGAGCAACCCCAACCGCAATCTCGTACAGTTTCTTCCAATCCAAGGAGCAATCTGTATCGACAGTTCTCTTCTTGTCCATGAACTTGTCTAAAGATTGGTTGGGCATATATTCATAGACTAAAGCTCTTTTCTTTCTGTCGTAGCAAAATCCCAGCAGATTGACAATGTTGACGTGGGAGGTTCTACTTATGCTGGCAACTTCATTGATAAATTCTTCAGCATTATCATGAGTTTTACTCAAGACCTTTACTGCCACAAGCTGACCGTCAGGTAGCTTTCCTTTGTATACGATGCCATATCCTCCTTGGCCTAGTTTATCCGTGAAGTATTTCGTTATTCTTTTTATTTCGTTGTAGCTGTATCGTTTTGGAGCCAAAGATCCATGCTTGAGTAGAAATTTGTCGATATTCTGTTCATTTTCCTTGCCCCAATTGCGCCATCCACATATTGTCATGTGGTAAATGATGTAGATGATAATGATAGTAGCAGGTATAACTATACCGACTAATACTCCTGCCAAATGTTAGAATAAGTATAGATTGCAGAATTTCCCTAAAACGGATTGAACTGAAAAAAAATTAACTAAACTACTTGATACTCAATCTCAAATCATCCAGTATGAGTTTATTTGTTTTAGTTCCTGAGCATGATCAATCGAATCAAATACATTAAAAATATGAAACATACTTGCAAATCATGTGCTTGACATGTGCTAGAGTATTGTGTTTTTACCCATATTTAAATGCTTCTGCAGATCACGAAGTCTCTCCATATTTCTTCCAGATTCTGAAAGAAAAACAGCAATGACGAAACATCAGAAACATCTCCACTGTAAATATTCCAGAAATAAAGGGAGAGATAATCAGAGCAACCAAGTGAGATGCTAATTATATGAATGTCGGAATGGGGGGAAGCTCTCTACTTTCTTGCCTTGATTTACAGATTTGATCACTCTAACAAACGCCATGTCTGAAACCTCTGCTGACCATCTGCCGTAACTTAGTGGAAGCTTTTGCTTTCGACATTCCCCATCTTTGAAGAAGGCTACAATACAGTTACAGTCTTCCAGACAGCCCTGCTTGCAATGCTCTGCAGTGATTCCTCTCGAAGCACTGTAATAATTGTCTTCCCAAGTTACATTGTTAATGACTGTCATCTCATATTTGCTACTCTGATTCTTGTCTGCACAATCCACCACGAACTTGCTGGGGCAGCCGGCGCTCCATTGGCCTGACTGAACGGAACCAAATCCTGGTATGCATTTGCAATCAGCTTCGGCAACAGTCGTGTAACTACAGTAGCTATTGATGCCACACAAACCTTTAGGTAAACATCTATCATTTGTTACTGACCATATTGATTTCCAGTCATCTTCTTTGCGCAGCGATCGTTTATACAGACGAAGAATGCCGTCCCAATCTAACCTCGCGAGATAGATGGTGTCTTCTACAGGGTTGCCTCCTTCGCTTATAATCACCAAGGCCGACCTTCCATCGAACAAATAAAGACATCCGTCATTTCCGAGATTTAACGAGGCATTGATGCCAATACTGCCGAGGGTCGAGAATGAGTAGTAAGATTCTCCTGGGCCGTCTAGACCGTAGACATAGTACAGCTCAAAGTTCGCATCGAGTTGCATCCGGAGCCCGAAAATCCCTGTCTTGGGATCCGTTTCCGAAGCTCTTGCTAAAAGCTTGCCGCCTGGCAGAAGGGGCTGTCCCGGTAGAAGTGAGTCCGTTGGGTGATCAAAGCTCTGCCAAACAACACTGCCGTTAGAATTGTGGATTGCAAAGTTCCCATTATCGAGCATCGAAGCCCATCCTATCGGTTGGGAAGAGTTATCAACCCGGGATAATATTCTTTGGCTTTGGCTATCCTTCAGAACGAGTCCATCTATAGTTAGCTGCAAAACGACGTTTTCAGGAACAATGGGATCTTCACTGTTGGCTGTCCACACCACAGTGTTCTCCTTGAAGCCGGCGAAAAATACGCAGATGGCAAGGCCGTCGGGTGTTTGGTAGAAACCGAAGGCGAAAATCTTGGAAGATGAGAGCCATGAAGAGTTGGTGTGAGGTGTTAAAGAAGATCCAATGAAGATGTTTTTGTATCCTTCTTGAGTTGATGCTGAAATGGCAGCATTAAGGAATAGGAACAATGCTACAGCAGCAGCAGCAGCCATTTAATTATGGTGGAGTTTAGATGTGAAAATGGGTGTCTTTCATCAACAAAAAGAAAGGAATCTATCCATGTCTTACTCCATTTCGGAAATCACAAATAAAATTTCTTGTAGTTTCAGTTTCATCAGGTATCATGTACATTTCTTGCCAAAAAAAGGTTTACTTTGCCAGTTGCTATTGCATTCTTGCAGGTCGTTTTCTAACTATATCTGTTTAGGTATATATTTATAAGAGAAAATCAGCCGTCTTTGAAAGAAATGTACAAATCAAAAGTGACAGATACACCTATACAAGAAAAAACAAACAATGGTCGCTCAGGAGACGCTCAAGTGGTGGAGATCGGTGTAAGATCCTTCAGATGAGAGAGACCTAGGGTTCGAAACCTTATTCTCCCATCCCCAACTCAATAAGGAAAAAAAGAAAAAAAAAACAATGAAAAAATTAAAACTGAAATTGCAATCGACGACGGATCCGCCGGAGTTGTCTGAATACACCAAAAAATCACACAAAAATCATTTTCCTCACCCTTTCTTCTTGTTTTTTTTTTTTTTTATAACTTGAATACAATATTAAATAAACTCACGCAGATGTCCGTACATAAACTCGAACCCGTAATCTTAATCCGCACATAAACTCGAACCCGTGACCATTAAGGTCATGAGAAAGGTGCTTACTACTACACCCGAGCGAGGGTAGAATCACACTTGGCATCATCCATTTTAACAAAAAAAACTCTCCACTCCAACTCAACATTCTTTGCTTCAACCATGTGAAGCAGCTACACAGAGGAGAAACCACACCAAAACTTATATTGCAAAAAGAAATAAGTAAGAATTTTATATTATTTTTTAAACTGGGCCATTAATGTACCCTGTTAAATTTCTAAATGGGACGACAAAAAATTTGATTGGGATTACAAAACTTTAACTCGATTGGGTAGGGGTCGCGCGAACGCAGACCCCCTCTGACACAAATTATGACGTAGGCTCAACCACTTGGGCCGACCTCAGGCGGGCGCCCCTCCCAAGTGCAATGGAGATCGCCAACCTGGGCCATGGACCTTCTTGATCGCCCATTGACCCCGTCCAGGTAAGTATGTATTAAAGTTGCATCTGCCTCTATTTATACATGTTCTATTTCCATCCTCTTTTCTCGTGCAGCCAGTGTGGGACTATCATTTCTCAATTTCCCATTCTACATTCTACGTTCTTGCAGAATTCGCACACACACTTAACAAGCATCGTCCTAATTTAAGCAAAGCATATATAATAATAATATGAGTAAATTCTTTAAGCTTCAAATAAAGTCTAAACACCACCTAGCTCATGGAAACTAGGTTGCAGAATTGA
>AYJT01017776.1:0-10260 GCA_001278415.1 Ocimum tenuiflorum | reverse complement strand
TTAAGTTGGGCAGAGGCTTCTATGGCGAATGCCTGGTAATAACTTGCCCAACAATCTTTAGTTTCTTGATTGTCAAATTCATGGTTTAAGCTTGTGAATTCATTTTTCAGTCAATCTCAAATGCAAAAAGTGATTTGATTACGTTAATTAACTTATCTTTGCTTCATTCCCCCCATCTTTTTGGTGTTAATTTGAGGCTTGCACACGATGGGTGAAACACTGAAAGGTTTAAATTAATGGAATTATACTTTAATTGCCTGACATATATCTGTTTTTTGTCAGGGTGTCAGAGCTGACGGGAATTCAGATCTCAGTGATGAAATGGGCAAGGAACTCAGCCGAATGAGTGAGGCAGCTGGGCTTAGGTAATCCTCATATTCTATGTTATCCTTTTCTTTTTTCATGTATTATTATGTGGCATGTGCAGGCATCTGTGTATTGCATATTTCTCAGCTAGTGGGACTTTGAAATCCTTTTTTTATTTTTTTGTTCTTCCTACAGCCTAACAATCAGCCTGGAAGGCCCAACTCTACTATTAATATTGCTAATATAATAAATGCGCAGTTAACGAATCATATGTTTGAGACAAATGGCTTTCAAAAACTGTTATATCTTGATTCCTAAATAGTAGAATGTCACTAATATCTTGAAAAGGCACGACTCTCCTGCAGCGTAAGTGGAACCAAACATATAGTGAGTGGCATGTTTCTTGTCACGATGCTCTAATAAAGTATGCAGAAAATAATGCATGTGGTTGGATTAAGTTCTGTCAATCAACAAACATGCTGACTATCCTTCTCCAGTTTGGGTTAACTTCATAGCTTCTTTTATTCTGCATTCTAAATATACTCTAGGCTTTTTCGATATTACTTGACAATACATTCACATCAGGATATAGTTTAGAACTAAATTATCTGGGTCCAAGAAGGCTGATTAATACCTTCCCAACAGTATTTGTCTTGAAGCCTCTGCCTCTCTTTCAGGTTTTTGTGTATTTTAGCTCCCACATCGTATGAATAAATGGATTGGATGGTAGCATGGACTGAAAATAGGTATAGTGCTTGTAGCAGCTTGAGCCTTGATGTAGTTGTTTACTCTGAGCCTTCTATTGTTTCTCTATCAGGTGAATAGTTTATTCATGGTTATATTTTTAAGTATGAATGTATGATACTCCTTGCACTTTTAGCTCTATTTTTGTTTTTTTCCTCAGAAAAACTTATTTGTTGTCTGAAGTTGACAAACAGGAATAGAGAGGATTCTTCTACTGTTAAATTGAATTGTAAACTTTCAATGTTGCTTAAAATTGCATTTGTGTTGTGTTAGCCAGAAGCTTCGGAATCCGATTCCTGTTGCCTGGTAATTTATCTCTTTGCAAGATTAAAAAATGGATGGAAAGGAGATTTGTACTGTTTAAAGCTTAATCCTGTGCATTGTTTTTGTCGGTTGTAAAATGTTATTTCACCCCAAGTTGTTCAGTGCTAACTGCATATATTTGAGTAGCATAAACAGTATGCTAGTGATCTCTTGGAAAGCGCTTAATAGGATGCTAGGTGCTTTTATGTACCTTGAGGCTTAATATAATATAAGTCAGGCTATTGCCAGGAGTTTATTTACTATAGTTCTTAGTTAACCTACTGATGAAACAGGCCTATTGGAGCAGTTGTTTACATGCAGAGGAACAATCTAAAAATGTCCCTGAGGACTACAGACGGCAATACTGATACATCTGAAATTGCCAAGGTGTATTGCCACTTGACTGTAAACTGCTCAGTCATTCTCCTTATGCTCTAACTTAAATAGAACCCCATATTAAAATATTTCTTGGGGAAACTCCGGAACGATTCTCAAGTCTGTTTAGTGTATCTTTAATTGCAGGCATATGGTGGCGGTGGTTTCCCAAGTTCCAGCTCCTTTATCATTCGTATGGATGAATATAACCAGTGGCTTTCTGTGCTTCCATCAAAATAAGGCCTTCAGCAATATATTACTGTAAGGAAGTTAGTTGGAATTCACTTCTTCATTAGGGCTTGTTCTTTGAAGTTATCTCCATGTTTTTATTGAGTATTGCTGATCTTGTGGGTGTACACCTCAATGCAATCATTTCTATAAACTACAACTTTCTGACACTTTGTCGTTAACTCGGAGTGCAAGTGGTTAAGGCGCCTTGCTTATGTCCAATAGGTCATGGCTTCGAATTACACTGGGGACATTCAGGAGGGATTTAATAATGTTACATCCTAATTAAAAAAATAATAATAAAAATAAAAAATTCCAACACAGAAAGGTTTGTGGGGATGTAGAGTATATACTTGAAAATATGATCTACAAATTCCAATGGTTTAGATGGCATTTGGTTTAATTGTTAGGAATCACCGTGGGTATAGGATTGATGCTAACTAGAATGGTATGGGAATGTTAAGTGAAACCCACCATGTTACGTGGGTTTGAGGGATACCGATATAATAAAGAATCATTCCAAAAGGTCCATTTCGAAACCCATCAACCAAACAGTATTTCTGGTATCAGTCCATTCCCCAATTCCGAAACCCACCAACCAAACACCCCCTTATTTTCATTTCAACTGTATTGCTGTTTGGGGTTATGTTTATCTTCTGAGGATTAAGAGACTAAAGATCCTTGAGAGATTTTGCCTTGTTTATTCACCGATGTGTTTTAAATCATATTTTAAAGTATGTTTTCTTACTTTTATTCCCTTTTTGTAAACTCTAATTTCACCATACCCAACCCAGCCGTCACCGTCGGCACTTAGCAAACCCTAATTGGATCTCCCAACCCCAGCTGCGAGCCAGTCTACGTCCTACACACCCTTCCCACCCTAGTCCGGGCCCTTCCAACTTCTTTTCTTTTTCAGTTTTTTGTTTATTTAATTATCTTTGTTTCTTTGTAATTTGATTAATTTATCTTTTTCTATTTTGTTTATTCTTAGTTATTGTTCAATTTTCAATTGTACTTTTATTAATATTCTTTTCGTGTTTCTTTTTATTTTTAAAATTATTTTTCAATTTTTAATTTTTTATTAATTATCTACAATTTTTTATGTTGTTTTTGTGGATTGTAAGAGTCTGATTAAATTCTTGATTGAAAATAATAAACTCATGACTTGATAAAGGACAAGTTGGCTTTAAACCTCAGACAATCAGATGATGCAAAAAGCAGCATTATATTCTATCGGGTTTGGTGTTGATATGTGTGCTGGAACAGGTTTGGTAACAATAGAAACGACTCATATTTTGCAATGATGGAACAAGTAACCATCCCATGGTGATAAGTTACAGAAATCTGCGTAGCAATTGTCGTGCTCGATATCTAATAGTGAAAAGCGTCAAGTGCAATAGTTTCAGTATATCAGACAACCTTGTATGCCTTTAGCAGTAGGACAAGTTGCCAAATTGCAGTGTTCACCACGCGAGCCCACCAAATCACCAATCTAATTCTTTTTATTCTCAATGCTTAATGTAAAATAGTGCCACTCCCATGAAAGCTACTCCAGCATCTAGAGCTTCTGAAAGAACGTTGTTGTAATTTTGACTCCATCTCTTCCGACAACAAAAGACAAAGTAGTTAAAATATTGTACCAACGATGATCCGGGCATTGTAATTTAATGGTGTATGCCCCAAGGAGGACAGACAGGTTAATTAGAGGTATCCAAGATTTTGTTGGAAATACTTCAATGATAGGACCTAATGCTCCTCCTTGATAAAAGGCAGTTTATTGAACTATAATTTCCTAGACTTCCAAAAATTCTTCTTGGTCCCACAAAACCACAAATGACTGATTCATCAAAGAAGACTCTATCTCATCTTGGCATGTGTTTGTGATAGATGTAAGCAGTCACCAAGCCACAGCAATATTGATTGTTCCAGCTACAATTGTTCCCACATACTGACACTGCAATTGCAAGATATGAAAAATGAGAATAGTAAGTGCACAAGGATGATGAGATTTTTCAGGTACTGTTTAATCTATTATGATTTATGTTCACTTGACCAGAAGATAATTGCATGAACTTACTAGTCTGTTTGCATCTTAGAAACCTGAATATTTTGTTCTATTTACTACTGTGTTTTCCTATTTCCAGTAGCTAGGCATGTTGGTAGGGGGTGAAGAGTAGAAGGGGAAATTAGGAACGGGGACATAGCTTCTCATCATCTGTGTTGGTTGGGAAGTGAAATGGTGAAAATTTTACTATTGAGTGGATCTCATTCCCCATAGTGTTATATTATAGATTGACATATAGGATGTAGCACTTGAATATTAACCAAACATTGGTCTATACAAGAGCAGACCAATTTCTTTAATCAAAGATCACATATTCTCTTTTTTCCTTCCATTTTCACTTTCATTGGGAGGAGAAAAAAGTTCGCCCACAAAAATATTCTTGAATTTTCAGTGGACATGCCCCTGCACCTTTCTTAGATAGTATGAAGATCTAAGTCATGAGGTGTTTTTTAATTGCACAATGCAAATTACTTGAACTATAAACATGGATCTTGGAGGGATCTTCAAGTAGTGGCCTAGCTTGAAGTCACTATAGCCATAGACTTTGAAGCAGATATTAGCAATTGGTCTTCCTGGGTATATTTATGAATTATTATACCCATAACATATATTCAGCCCTGGAATCTGCAAATAAAAAATGTTCACTTTTGTATCAGAGAATAAATGATATGAAGCTGTCAGTTGCTGTAGCCAGTATGTATACATTTGTGTTTTTGGCTTTGCGCGCAGCGTAGTATATTTTTGGTTCTGAATGCGCTGTAATTTTCTGTGTAGTCAATCGAGCAATCGCATTGCAAGTCTTGGCACACAACATTACGGAGGAAAGTCATTAATGCTCTCTCAGTTACCTGGTCTGTTGTGGCTGTAATGATGCTACTTGAAAGTGAAAGCAATGATACAGGCCGAAAAAAGTGCATCTGAACTTGGTCATTCAAGAAGATGGAGAGCATAAAGAAGCAGTAAATGTGAGTGCTAGTAATATATATTTCCCTGCAGTTTCGAATTTTATAAGCTATATGAAATAGCAGATTATGTTCTGGTATCTGCGTTTGTACTGCTGAAAATCTGAATTTGAAAGACCACTGTTTTGACAATGTAAGCTCAGTACGAATGGTGGGGAAATATAACCCAAGTTCCTTTCTTGGGACCCGTATTACTGCTTACAATTCTTAAAAGCTATCTTAAAGATTTTGACTAATGTTGAAGAGTGGAGGTTTTCTCAAACTTCGTTAATGCACATCATAAACTTGGAAAATCGAGCATCGGAAACTGGAATGACACTAATGAATTTTAGATGCACCATGAAAAATAAAACGAGTAATAAAGTTATTAGTTAGACGAGTTAACCCAATTAGCACGTATTAATCGGATAACAATTTATGATTAAAAAAAAAATCATGTTAGAGTCTTTTCACCGTCTCGAAGAATTTAAGGGAGACCAAAAGAGATTTTTTTAACCAAAAATCCAAATCCAAATGAATCGCGACAAAATCTACAAAATATTGCAAAGAAGTATATGCGTAAAGGTAAAAGGGGGATTTATCGTTAGAAGTATATTTAAAGTTATTTATGAGGCCTGCATTCCTATGAAAATTAATGTTTTGACGAAACATGAAAACAAATATTATTCACCTATTCGGACTCATCAAAGATGAAAAAAAAATCATGCATAATATTTCAATTTTGCAGCATCATAATGTCTAAATGTGCACATGTGGCATAAAGATGAGCATATTAATGACCACATTCATTTATATGCATGGATGTATTTTACCTATAAAATATAATATACTTTTTTATGAAAAGGTGAGTTTTGGCCCCCCATAATGAATCAGAGTATTGTAAATATTTATAACTTAAAATGTGGGATTAAACTTAGGGTCATTTATATAGCTGACTCGAGTTGAGTCAGTTATGACTTAAGAAAACATCTTATTTGTCTAGTTGTTGTTATGGTTCAGTTGCAGTTATACGAGTTAGCTGAACTTGAGCTGAGCTGGCAAGTTTTTGAAACCAGTTGAGAGTGATGAGATTATTGTCAAGTTGAATAAGTTAACTGAGTTGATTAGGTTAGTTGAGCTAACAATATTACATATCATTAGATAAGTAAATAAGCATTCAAATGTAAGTTATAAGAGATATGAAAATATATGAAAGCAATAAAATTGGCACAAGAATTTTTATAGAGGTTCGAAGATATCGCTCTTACGTCCTGTCTTCATTCGTCAACTAGAAGGGTATCCACTATTAACTTATGGTACGTGTGTTTTTAAACACGGATTACAATAAGTCAATCTTCTTAGTCGTCAGGCATCGCTGCTCGATGACTCAAGCACGACGTAAAACGGAACCGCAATCTCCTTCTGATATGTGCTCCACGTCCTCCACAGGTTGAAGGTTTGAGTTTCTTTCCCAAACAAGATGTAGTTTGGAGGGGAATTTCTCAGATTCTCATGATGTAGAATCTGGAGTTTCACGAAATCTGTTTTAATGCTTTGGCTTAATATATCTTTTTGCAAATTCCAGTGGGTTTGTCGGGGATCTATTCTTCATGATTTCTTCTTTGATGCCATCCTTATTTTTCTTCTCATCTCACACGGTATTTATAGTTTCTTCCATAATTTTGACCGTTGAGATGGTGTCTAGAAACTCACATTCCTGACTTGTTTTTCTGACACTTCTGTTTTTTGCTTTATTGTTGACTAGGATCAACTGATTTGATCCTTTGAGTGTTAGCTGGTGAAGTGTCATAACTGAGTATGTCAAGTATCCTTTGATTGACTCAGTTCTCAGCTTTCTACTTGAAGCTGGTTAGATGACTGGAACAGTTTTCCCTGAAACTGTCAGCTAGATTATCTCGAAACTGTCTCGGTTTTCTCCTGAAACTGGGAATTCCCGAGTTTCAGAACTAGATCTTTTATCATAGTTCTAGATGAATAGGACCAAGTTGCTTTTTTTAGTCTAGTCCCTCAGAACTGATCTTCAGTTGATCTATCTATTACATAGTCCTGACATATTACATGTTACTGCCTAGATCAAGTTAAATCTAAAGGGCTTTTATCATCAAGGGTTTGCATTAGCAAAATTAAACATTAATCCTAACAGTGAGCATGTTTCAATAGAAGTTGTATCATGTTTATGCTTGAGGACACAATTAGTGAGTAAAAATTGCTAATTTGCATTTTCGTGCGATTTTCTTTCACGTAAACATATGCAATTAGGATTTCGTTGGAAAAATCATGCAATTTACATTAATTTGATATAGAATATGCGAAAAGATAACTTAAATTGAATGAGTTATGTTTGTTTAAAATTTTGAGAGATTGTAGATATGAGAGAAAAAAAAAAGAATCTAATACAACTTTATGTAAATACCCTTAAAAGTCCGAAACATATCACACAACATACACTGATATATGTGTATCCTTACACATAAACATGCTTAAATTCTTATGAAATATGCTGCATATTTTTTATTTGTATTTTGTTTAGCTTGTATTTTGTTTAGCTTATGTTTTTACCCCTACTTATTTAAATACGCATGCGGAATTAAAACAAAGTTGTAGATTTGATTATTGAATGGAAGAAATTTATTATCAATTCTCATCAAAAGATGAGTTCTCATATGATCAACATTCATGTATACGAAGCATGTAAAAGAAAAAAAAGCAACTTGTAATAGGTTGTTCAAAGGATTTTTCTTATTGCATGGATCTTTAATTATCCACTTGTACAATATAGCAAAGATGCACGGTGTCAAAAACTAACACACATTTTAAATGTTATGACTCAATTTAAATTTAAATTATGCAAGTAATATATATTATTAAAATTTTTATTTTCTTTGATTTAAGATATTAATTTAAAAATATGAATAAGAAGAAAGATGACATATTGAGGTTTATTAAATCTCAATTATCATATATTTTTAGTTAGGGATTATTCATTTCAATTAGGACTTATACACATCAATTAGGATTCCCAAAATATTGATTACAATTTATTCATCTCGATGGTATCGATAAAAGTATAATCAGGGTATATAATATCTTAGGTATGGCTTATTCATCTCATTTAGAATTTATAGCATCCTAATTACTTTTGTTACATCTCAAAATAGTGTTACACTAATATTTTTTTTGGTGGTGATTTTGTTTCATACAAGAACCAAAGGAAAAATGATTGACAAGGGGCACTACCCGACGATGACACATAATTTAGCTCTGGACAATTATCCGAAGACCAGCACGAGGCGTATATTAATGTGTATTACAATATTGTTTTTGTTTCTTCTGGGTGATGAACATAATTAAAAATATAATAATTCTAAAGAGAACGGCAGAAAGAGTTCCCAAAGTTGTGATTATGTGTGAGAGTACGCGACAGATTGCGAGATCACTACAATTGGGAGATTGTGTGATTTCCTCGTAAAATATGATCCTAACGACGTACACACGCACATTCTCTCTCCTAATCAGTGTCAAGATTCATTCACGCGGGATGCACATTTTGACATGTTCTAGAAACCCATTACATACTCGTTTGTGGAGTCTTTGGATAAGGGTTTTGAAAATATCAAGGACGTCTTTAAATGATGTTGATGACTATTCAAATCGATCTTTGATGCATGTCCTCGAGCAGCCTTCGAGGATTCTAAGAGGATCTTTGAGGACGGTCAATCCTTCAAGCATGGGCCAAGTTTGTCCTTCGATTAGACTACTTCGTTGTCTGTTCTTGTATGCCCTGCTCCCTAGAGTCTGGAGGAGCTCGCTTGGGGTCGGTTACATTATCACCACCTATGTTGAACTGGTTTTCGCACTAACTTTTGATCCACAAACCAATACAAGTTATTTTCAATATTTTTTATCCTCAGTCAGTCCTAAGAAACTTCCTAGGAGGTCACTCGTCCTAGTTCTACCTCAAATCAAGCACACTTAACTTAGAAGTTCTCTTGGAACGGGGGCCAAAAAAGATGATGCACCATGTTAGTATGAGTAACCAAATAAAATCTTTTAAGCTCTCCTCAACTATGTAGTCTCAGACCTACACAGTCTTAGAATTCCTCTCATTTCGGTGTAGATCCGGTTCATTCATGTCCCCCTCTGCTCACCTATAGGGAGTCTTACATGAATGCTTTTCGTTTGTGCCTCTTTTTGCACCGGCGATCACTCTTTTGCTCTAGCACCGAGTCGTTACAGTTCTTGAACTATTTGAGTGGATTATTTCATTTCTTTGTGGGCCATCGGTTGGGCTTCAAGCAGTCCTGGAACTTGAGTGTGTCTGAAATATTTTGTAATTCACTTCTACTTATGCTGGGATTTGGGTTTCAAAAGCAAGCAGAATTCATATTCAAATGTAGGAATAATACAAGCAAAAAATAGAAGTTTATCAAAACTAATTTCAGTATTCGTTTCGTTCATAACACAAAAATTAGAATTTGTACATCAAAAAACTTTGATTGAAATACACATATGGCGATGTGTATCTAGGGCATTAAGTTCTTGAAATCCATAACTCGAGATCCAATTATTATATACATATTACATTAATATTATTTACCACCCACTTTTTTCCTTATAAATTAATAAAATCATCCATGAATTAAGTTGTTGTCCAGATCTTGTGACACAATATATGGTACTGCAGTACCTCAAAAGTCAGACCTCATCCAAATTATATATATAAGGTAAATGTTTTAAGATATCAAACATGATGGGAGATTATCAGATTATTTAAAATTTGGCTTATAAATGGGCTACTTCTGTTTAAAGGCACAAATATCTCATATGAAAGAGAAGGGTCATATCTTAGGTAAAATGGGCATAACATAACCCTTATAAATGTAATCAAGTAATACTCATGATGTGAAGTCAGTGTCCGTTTGCAATAAATTTTAACAATATATATTTAATTATTTTTTATGTTTTTGCACAGGTTATGGTGGTGCATGAGGAAACTTCGTGGAAACAACAATCTCCAGGTTGAATATTAGTGAATATCTCTGCTAATTATTTTTCTGACCTCTGCGCATCCTCGTCTTCGTCACCTCTGGTTGACCAACTTTTGTGAATAAGAGGAAATTTTGATTTTTGTTGTTGTTGTTGTTGGAGGAGCAGGACTCTTTCAAGATTGGTTCTTTTATTTATTTATTCCTTGATTTTATCCGGGCTATCTTCATTCACAGGACTTGATTTTTGCATTGTCCGAGTTTCTGCGCGAAAACAGGTAAATATCTCTTG
>AYJT01017745.1:0-20651 GCA_001278415.1 Ocimum tenuiflorum | reverse complement strand
CTTAAGGAGCCTTGCCCCTCGAAGGCCAATTGAAGTGTACGCCACGAACCCCTCTTTTATCTCAATGCTACCTGCCTATTAAATATTTTCTCCTTATAGGATATCATCAATTTGTGTTTTGAAATTTAAAGTTGTGTTATATTTGTACAGTTTATGTATTTTATGAAAAGTATCGCATTCGTAACATTTGGAAATTGTCCCGTTTATATCGATGGACAATCACAAGCAACATGCGCTTGAGGGCGAGTAGTCAAAATCAAAAAATGGATGGGGAAGTCTTTTCATTACCGAAAATGATTATATCATTTATGTACACAATGCGACCAAAACAAAATATGAGGGAAAGCCTATAGCTAACTATGATCTTTGTTAGGGACTTCTGGTTGAAGGTCAATAATGGCCTGCTGTGCAGAAGGGTCCCTTGGCTCGACCTCCTCATCATCAACAAAGTCAACCTCCAGGTTCTCAATGCAAAAGAAGTCTTGTCTAGGATAGTTCTTTCACACTTCATGCAAACCAGCAGCCTTGACTATGTCAACCATGGCCTGTTGGGGGATTTTGTCCACATCAGATAGAAAGATAGATATAAGGTCAATCCCCTCCTCGTGATGAGCCGCTTCAAGCTGCGCCTTCACCTCGTTCAGCTCTTTTTAGAGCTACAATTTTACTTCTTCCATCTCTTTCTGGAGCTGTGCATTTGTCTTCTCCAATTTTCTTTGGCACACCTCGAGCGCACCCTGAGTGATCTGTAGCTCAGCCCACATATCCTTCATGTGCTCTGGAGCTTCGTGGCTATCGTAGCCATGCAGGCTAGGGATTTGTTGGCCTCGTTCTAACTGGTCTGGAACATGCCATTATCTTCGAGAGCCATGCAAAGGCCCGCTTTAGCCTCTGCCCTTTGTTGTGTGAGCAGCTGACCATTTGGCTATCAGTTCATCCCGTTCCTTGATGGCAGCATTCCTTTCGGGCAGGACCTTAAGCCCTTTCGCCAAAACAACCTCACGACCTCCGCAAACTAAGCAAGCTGAAGAGTCATAATCTCGAACAAAAGGAAAAGACAGAAAGAAACATATAAGTTGTGTTCACCTGGATTTGCATCTCAAACGTCTTAAAACATTCATTAATGATCGGATCGAAGAATCCATCGAGTCCCCCCGACAATACTCTCCTTACCAGAGACTCGAGAAAGTCATTCATTGTCAGGGCCTGCTTTACTTTTTCTTTAGGATTCTGAGTACGTGACTTTTTTCCAAGATGAGGTGTCAGAGGCAGAGGGGAGCGAACACTTCCACTTCAAAGCTGGTCATAACGATCAGCGCCCCGTACGCCCACAACAGCCCTACCTCGGCCTCGGCCTCGGCCCCCAGTACCACCAGCCGAAGAGGAGCTCGAGGGCAGACATATGCAGAGGAATCTCGAACACCCCAGGTACCTCTCACTCGCCCTCTAGAGAAGGGACAAAGACAAACTAATGCTTCCAGTGGCGCGGATAAGGCAGAATGCCAGAAAATAGTGGGACATCAGGGTAAGGGTTTAGGTAGTAATAGGTCTCATTCGGCACTTGAATGAGTCGATAAAAATAAAAAACATCTGACAAGGACTGGGATCCCAAATCCATCTTCCTATACAGTATTTGTATAGCTGCTAAATATTGCCACCTCTAAGACGAAAGCTAAATAGGAGCTAACCTAATTCTCTTAGAGAACCTAATGAAAAAATGAGTAAGGGGAATCCCCGCCCCCCCTTCATACAGTCAAGGTTGTATGCAAAATAGTCGGGCAAAGGATGGTGGCATCGATCCTCCGGTCCAAGAATGAGGATGGGGTAGTTGAGTGGCAACTGGCACCGATTTGAGGAGACATGATACTCCATGAGCATCCACTTTGGACCTCACTTGGAGTATTGTCCCCTATAATTCCCCCTCCAGGTGGCTGTTATTCTTGTATTTCTACCCAGAGTTGGTGATGACACCAGAATCCATGGAGACAAGGGTGTTCGAAGAATAAATGCGGTTAAGATGGGAAATGGAGGCCATTGACCATCAGAAAAAAAAGCAGCTTACCCGAGGGGAGAAGTGAATGGAAAAAAGAGGCAGCTGCAGAAGACGGTGAATTTCGGCAGGGAAGGAAAGGGGAAATTTTTAACTAGGATTTCCTCTCACTTGCCAAGCAATTTATATGCGTGCACAATCTGAAATGTATCTCTGCGAAACGATATTGTTTTGGCTATGTAATCAATTCACAAAAGTTTATTCAAAATTCTTGGAAGTGTAAAACTCGAATCCGTATAAACTATCTGTATATAGTTTTGAGACATTCGGGGCTAAGTAACCCCTTGGGGTCTCAGTTATGTTTGCAGGTACTTGGGGCTAGCAATTCCATCCCCCCCTCCTCCGGCTGGATTTCTGTCCAAATAATGGGCTTCATAAAATTACTCAACGTACCCGTATATCAGCACACTTAAAGACCGACGACATAATCTTGGAGTTGGCACACCATACCCGCCTATATCGATCTCCTAATGGATTTCTAATCAATTAAATCGGGGCTCAGCCCAATACCTGGGATTATCTTCGTATGGATTCTTAATTATCATCTCGAAGCTAACATTTAAGGCCTTCTTACTTGGGGCTCGCACCCCAGCCAGGGTTTAATAACTCAAAAATTGGTATTCAGAGTTCTACAATTATTGGTATTCGATGGATTTCTTCGGATTATTGTTTGGAATATCTATCAAAAATGCTAGAAGCGTCTGATCTCTCTAAAATACAGCTCTATGTTGTCTATTCAAATAGTCAGGGCTCTCGCCACGCGACCCCCTTATTTTTTCCCAAGCTAGCTTGCGGCCCCTTGGTCAAGCACTGCTATAATCTCTTGAGCCGGCTCCTAAGCCCCTCGAACAAAACTAGCCAATTCGCCAACCAATATCAATAACTCTTGCCCTAAGGCACTAACATGCATACTAACTGCCAGACCTCCGAGCTCCGCCGCATCGGGACACACATTCTCCGTATGTGTTGCTACTCTTTGCGATGCATGGGATGCACAAGACCTCCATCACATACTTTTGGTACCGACATGTAAAAGTACTCGGGCATGGACCTAGTACTCAATCATATCCCAATCTTAAAGTGCGTGGCCTTGGTCGTTTACAAATCCGTAAGGACAAGTAAAACACTTGGAGGTTCTTAGCACTTGTGACCAAGCTCTAGGATGACCTAATCCCCGGAGAGTAAACTGCTCAGGCACAGTCGTTCCTGACTCCCTTTAAAAATACTGCGCCTCGATGCTCATGCTAAAATCTATAAATAGAACTTCTGTCTATACAACTCCATCAGAGCCGTCTCAAAAATAACTGTGCAACCTCGAAGTGTCTTCAGCCTTGGTCTGACCGAATGCTCTAACTTATATCATTGCCTCCCAGCAGGTATAAAATATTTCATCTATCTCTCGTGAAATATCTTGCTCTTCACCTCCTTAACTCAGGGCTGGCCATCCCGAGATAGGGATTATTTACGAACTCTTGACAGGGATCAAGAACCAGCAGCAGCAGCACATAATCCAGACCTCGCTTCCATAGCAGGTAGAATATCACTTGAATGCATATTTTTGTGCTAACTACATCTCTCATAGGTTTGTCTTCCTGAATCAATTAGCTCGATTTGCGAAGACATGGGGCTATTATTGAGGGTCAAAATATTCGTTCAATCCCAGCTGTCGATCACAAGGCTAGGATGCCCACCTCGAGGATGCATCCTCGAACCTTGACCAATCGAGAGAAATCTCGAAGTCTGTCACAGGCTCTGACGGCTTTCTCGAAGGCTTTTTCAGGGTTCAAACAATGAGATTCGAAGCTTCTCTAGACCCGACGTTAAGATTCTGGACTCGTGCACCCCATGTGCTGGAAGGATCCACCTTTTGATGACTCAGCATAGAGGAGAACACGTGACTCTAACTTCCCCAGCTGTATTTGTAGATCGACCCCTAGTTTTTTTGCAAATAAGCTCCTTAGGTCGAATTATTCAGATTCTCTCAATGTAATAGTATAAATAGTGCACTCACACCATCCACACACAATTCTGTTCACTCACATCCTACTATATCACTCCGATCACCCTTTGACAAGAAGCTCTATAATTTTCACCTCATTTCTCTATAAAATACTAGCAAGTCCGTTCCGGAGGACTATAAACTTTCCTGTAAGTCTTGGTGTCCAATTTACTTTCCCAGTTAGAGTCCTGATCATTCCAATGATCAAAATCGAACCTCAACAGAAAGTCCTTATCTACTTGTGCAATCAGGTCTTTGGTGAAAAAAATCATCATGGGCAAATAAAGCTTCCACAATACAAAGAAATAGTTATTTCAGCATCTGAACTCTATGCCAGAAGACGTCAGGATGTTGGTGAAGAGACAAAGAAGATGAAACATTTCTCACCAATCTCGCATTCTCTATTGTCATACCTTCTTCTAGTTGTAGAAGATTGACTTTGTTCAATCAGATTATCAAAGATCATATATTTAATGATATCAATTTCTTGATTTTGTTGGTGAACTTTTGTAACACCCCGTCCTCGTTGGCCAGGATGCCACGGTGGAGCCGAAGGAAACACAATTATTGATAACATACGAACATTCATTTAATAGGAATAATGTATTTAAAAGAGAGATTATGCGCAAATGCATTGTCATAGCGTAAAGACTAGGTCACAAAACTAACAAAATAAATGATGAGTAGATATAGAGTTCAACATTCAACTAGCGGAAACATGGTTAAGGGAGGTATATGAAGATACACCCCTCGGGACATCTAAATTCTCAACACGTCCTTGTTCAACGTCATTCAGACTCCACCGTTCTCAACCTACACATTAGAAATACATATAGAGCGTGAGTACAAAAGCTCTCAATGGACACATTGCCGAAAAGTTACATATATAAAAACATTTTGTGTTGCCTACTTACTTGATAGAATATGGGGGTTTAGGTTAAAAGTTCCCATAAACGCTAATACATTTTAAAGAATGCATGCATTTCATTACCATGCTATCTGTTTTCTAAACAAGAACCGACTAAGGGATAGGCCTCCCCACTCTAGTTGTTGTGCGCAATCACCTTTCAAAAATTTATAATTGTGACTGGTACAGGTACATCATACAACAACATTAACCATTATCTTCATCATAATCATAATCACCATTCATCGCACCACAAAATTCTCCCCATGCTCCAATTGGCGGGTAGCTAACAACTCCCTAAGCTCCATGTGGGAAGTGGGAGATAGATAAGTATGCAAAATCATATATAGGCAAACACTTGGATTGTCAGACATGATTGAGGGTTTTCATGACAAACGGAAAACACACTGCGTTTATATATTTTAGTTTAAGAATGATCACCTCACTTCCTTAGAAAACCTTTAGCGTTGTTTGTGTTGAGCAATATCGTCCTTGTCATCGATATGTCGATCACCTTCAAGAAGATTGCTATGTGAGGACTTCATTCAGTATCTTATAATAGAAAATAACAATCATCGGCATTAATCTCATCTTTTCACTCTTAAGTCTTAAATTATTACTACGAAATAAAGTTTATAGTCATTGGGTTGGGTGGAAACTGAGTTTTAAGATATAGAATAACACAGTGAGAAATTAAGGATAACAAATTACAACTGGTGCTTCGGTCTAGTGACTGAGTGCCTATTCTCATCTGGGTTCGAATTTAGAATCAATGAGTATTGGAATAACTTGGTACAAATGAAGTTAAAAAGGATAATAAGGTAAAGGAATATGATCGAGTATGGTGTAAGTGATAAAATATAGAAGGTAAGATCCATTGGACAATAACACATGAATATGATAAATACTTGATTAATAGTTTAGAGTTGTTTGCGTATCACAACAAATGTTTCAAGTTCTAGGAATTAGGCATGGGCTAATTAGGAAGTAAACGACAAGCTTATGGAGGTGTATAGTCATAGAGTGAATAAAAAATGAACGGCAATTACCGAGATGAGCCGATCGGGCACACGATCGGTCCAGTCACATAAATTAAAGAAATAGGGCTAATCGGGTTAAGAATTGAGGGATCCTAAAATTTAAAAATGAATCGGAGCATGATCGGATCCATCATGTGTCTGAGGTTTAAGTTCAATTTATAGGGATCGAAGAGATCATGACAATAGGGGATCAGATCGATCAAGTTGTGATCAGTCCGATCGGACTTAGTTTTAAGGGCTTGATCACTGATGAGAGGGGCGATCAAGTTTCTCAAAGGATTGGACTGATCCAAGGATGATTGGACCAATCTTCAACCAAAAATTAGGGTCTTAGATTTCTGGGTTTGAGGATAAAGCTCAGAGGGATCGCAGATGAAGATCAGAGCGATCTTCATCACTGATCCGATCGATCATGGTTTATTCATGGTATGATCGGATCAATCTTGTTATGATCGATCCGATCCTCCGAGTGGTCTTGCACTCGGGACAAAATCTAAATCTCACGTCTTTCGACTAAATCTTGCAATGAAGGCATCAATAGGCTCCAAATAATCAAATAAAGGTCCTAGGTGGTTAAAAACAACATTCAACCATCCTAAGGCATCAAATCAAAGGAAATGAATGACTAGGTTTTGAGGAAATCATGCTCAAATTCACAACAATTAGAATAATACTAAGCTAGGCAATGATACTATCATAGATAAACAAGCATCCTAGCATGATTTCTAACCTTGTATTCTCATAATTTCAGAATTGAAGAAAATGTGGGGTTAGGGTTCTACCTCAAGAATGATTTTTAGAATCGAGTTGTAATGATGGCTAGCACTCCCGTCAATCTCCTGCCCCAATTCGATGTGTTCAATGAATTTGGCTCAATAAAGTTTTTCTAAGTGTAGAGTGAGAAATAATTTTGTAAGAACTTCACTACTTTGGCGTGTGGGAAATGAAAGGGGAGCCTGTTGAGGTTCCTTTTTTATCGGAATCGAATTGGGGCTATAGGTTTGACCGTAATTGGACACCGCAACTTCCAGGAAGATTTATAGTCCTCGAGAACAAACTGACTGACATTTTCTATATATAGAAAAGGTGAGTTACAAGGGATTTCCGATGATCGGCGTCGGATGAGTTACAGAAAATGAGCTATTTGCTATAGGATGCAAATGAGCTACAAGATGAAAGTAAAGGTGGTGTGTGTAATGTACGACTTTGACTCATCGACTATTTATACAACATGTACAGGATGAATCTAAATAATTCATAAGCTAAGGACTAGATCAAAAATAAGTCGGGGGTAATCTGCGAAGCGTGGGAGATTTGTTGGAGTCACGCTTAGGGTGCCATGCTGACTCAGAATGGGAATCATTATGGATCATTCCTGTACGCACGCAAGCATGTGATCAACATCGTGCAGATTTTACAACAGACCTTGATGGTTTTGGGTTGGCGAGCATCAAGGACTAAGGTCTTTCGAGGATTTTCGTGCTTACGGGTATTGAGGAGTCAAGTTGCTCGATGGTCCTCAACCCGGTTGTGCTCGTGGGTCTCGGGCTCTTTTTGGGGTCGATGGCCACTGCTCGAGGCCATTGATAGCAGTGATGTGTACGACCAAATTTTAATTATCGAATTCGTTGATTACTTATAAAGATTAATTAATCTATAATATGGCTTAGAGATCAACCTACTTACTCAAACAAGTTTTAGATTTTATTTGCTTTAAGTAACCTAAATTATCTAACATAAAAACTAAATGCAATTACATCACTCAAAGAAAAGTCTAAAACTTCATAACACAAATATCAGATTTCAGGCAATCTACTCTTACAATGATCCAAATTGTTTTAATAAAGACGATTTAACGTAATTTAATCCCAACACATGTGAAGCATCAGTTAAATTATTCTCAGTCGTCCTAGCTCGGGCACGACATAATGTGGAAATAGAATTGAAATTAAATCATGGCTCGGGTAATTAATTCCTGTCGCAGGCAATTAACAAATTTTATACTTAATTCGTGCTTTCCTATTCCTTAATTTATCACTGGTCCGACATAAATCTTACAACAATTATGCAGAATGTTGATCAGGAAATCTAACATATAAAATCAAGCTCGACTATATTGAAGAAACAATGCGATAGACGAAAAAATCAAAACTTTATTAAAATTCAGAACAGATCAATGTAGTATCAAAACCCAAAATCTGAAAATAAACTCAGCCAGAAAAGATGATGATTTTCGAACACATCAAAATACAAGAAACATGACAAATCATAGAACATGGTAAGACTTCTTTTGAACTCGCCTACGTGTTCTCTGATGATACACTTCAAAAAGCATAAACCTTGTCTAGGTTATCCATGAGATGTATTTATAGGCTTAAGTGTGAGCTATGTAGAGCAGGGGCAATTTGGTAAATTCTGGCACAAGAATTAGGACAACCCACAATCCGATCGGACCGATCAGAACAGGATCAATCCGAACCTGTCACTATTTTCTCCCTCATATGTAATCCCTGATCGGATCAACTCATCATGATCAAGGGGACACGATCGGTTCAATCCTACTAGGATCAGTCCAATCCCCTATTCTGCTCCAAAATACACCCTCTCTGTCTCGATCTGATTCCTATCATTCGAAAGTACAATTAAACCACTCATGATCAGTCCGATCTTCACCAAAGAACACAGTTAGATTCGAAGAAGATAATAGTGCAATGTCTTAAGTTAAACACACACCTCACAAGCACCATACTAGTGAAAACTTTGATCAAATAGAAATCGAACCAATGGATCAATCCTCACGAATGATATGGCGATAAATTTCACTCACTCTCAAAGTGTTTAAAGGTTCAAACGAAAACACTTCGCAAAGCACTAGAAATCAAAACTTCTATAGGCTTGCCTTTTATCTAATTTTCCACCAAGTTCGTATGCTCACTATTGAGGTTCATTTTTTATCATTGGATATCGGAGCCCTGGGCAAACTTTGATGGAATCGACATAGCACGTGCAATGGGAATATTTTTCATCCCCCGGACTGGTCAAGATGTATTATTTTATATATTGAAAGAGATAGATTACAGTATTTTGCACGCAAAATCCAATCAACGGGTAATCGGAGGCCAAAAACAGAAGAAAAGCATGACTATGTGCAGGAAGTATGTGAAAAGTAGGTAGAAGATGCCCTAGAATGTGACTTGCCTCCCCTTATATACATGGCCTGGGAGGTGAATCGCAAATATACTAAGATCAGGGTCCAAAATGATTTATGGGGGCCCAATTACGAAAAGCCCTTCAAATTACACTACATTTTAAAAGATAAATGTAGTTTGAGTTCGATTCTTTGAAGGAGGACTCTTCAAGGCTTGGGTTCGAGAGGCTTCTTCGAGAGACGGCTTCGAGCTACCTCTTCAAGGGTTCTTTTCAAGCTATGAGTTGATCTCGATTGTTAATTTGTTAACAGAGATTTTGACCGTCAACAATAGCCCCGTGTCTTCGCAAATCAAGTTAATTGATTCGGGGAGACAAACCTACAATAAGATCATGTTAGTCAAAATCATAATTGAATTGAGGCTTCAATACCTGTGATGTTGAGTTTGTGACAATGACTTGGTTCGTCGATATGTGCCTTCGATTAAGGTATCGAAATTCAAGCCTCGAACTTAATTGAGTTTTCATTTGCAGAAGTGATGACCAGTTTGAGATGCAACAAATAAATGGCAATTTTTATGAAACATTAGAATACGAAAAATATACCTCACAAGGAGTTAATCTTCGAGGTGTCTTGCCCCATGCTGCATTGGTGGAGTTTCATGCTAAGAGTCTGCTCCTCAGGGTTGAGCCCCGAGTTGAGAGAACTAAGGAATTTTTGTTAATCAATATATTTAACTTTTATACCTCTGTTTTCGAGTTAGCATTTTGCTTGGCATTGTGTATCTCGTATGAGGTTCCTGTAAAAGATTTTGAGAAAGATTGAGGGAGGTCCCTTTCCCGAGGTGATCAGCCTCGACCGAGTTAAAGAGCTGAAGCAAGAAATATGTGTAAGAAATTGATGAAATGGTTTGTACCTGCGAAGGGGTGTATGATTTTGATGTCTTTCTAGTTTGTGACCTGAGGCGCTGAACGGATATTATCGAAGCAGTAGAGAAGCCCTTTCGGGAATGGTTGTCCCACAATTACTATAGAAAATTGGCTAATAATATAGTTTAGTTTATGCTTCGAGCCTTCGAGGCACGTTGTGTACCCTAGAGAGGCCACGAGGGGCTGTGAGACTGAGCAATTATTTCACAAGAGATAGATAAAATATTTTATACCTACTGGGAGGTGCGATATGAGTTTGAGCTTTTGGCCAGCTCGAGGTCGGGGACACTTCGAGTGTGCATAGTTTTTTCTGAGACGACCTTGGTGGAGTCGTATAGATAAAAGTTCTGTCGGTGGCTTCTAGTTTACACGTCGAGGCATTGCGTTTTTTGAAGGGAGCCGGAGACGGTTGTGATTGAGCAGTTTATCCTCCGAGGAATCGGTCATCCCAGAGCTTTAACACACATGCTAAGAAGCTCCAAGTGTTTTACATGTCATTATGAGTTTGTAGACGACAGAGATCATGCAATGTACATGCTACGCATCGCATGGAGCAGTATATGAATACCAGGTACAGTGCCTAAGTATTTTAACATGTCTATATCGAAGGTAAGCGATAGAGGTGTTGTGGCGTCCCATACATGGCACGGAGCGGCAACACATACGGGGAATGTGCATCCTGATGCTGCGGAGCCCAGAGGCCTAGCAGTTAGTATGATTGTTAGTGTCTTAGGGCAAGAGTTATTGATGCTGGTTGGCGCATTGGCGCGATTTTGATCGAGGGGCTGAGAAAGTGGCTTGAGAGATAGTAGTAATGCTGGACCAAGGGGCCACAGGCCAGCTTCGGAGATAATAAGGGGTCACTTGGTGGGAGCCTTGACTATATTATGATAGCCTCTGAGCTATTTTTAAGAGAGATAAGATGCTTCAACTACAGATGTGTTCATGTAGAGAACGAACGCTCATGATAATAGATTGAAGAACGCTTTAGAATTCCAACTCTAGAATTGGTGGCAAAATTCCGAATATAATAACCATAATCATAATTGTCGAACTTGGATCAGGGGACGAGCCGCGAGTATTGAAGTCCATATAATACTTTTGAGCTCGAGATGATGACGTCGATAATGAGAAATACTCAAATTCTGAAAGATGGTTTGAGGTTTAGGAGATAATAAGAACTCCAAAAGATATTTTGAATCCGAGAAAGCTTTGATTCTGAGAGAGCTTGATGTAGATCGAATTCCTATAGAGTTCAAGCTCGAGATATAATAAGAAATCCATTCATCGTTGATGGTCTCAGTTGAGAATATAAAGGCAGCCCCGAGTAACGGACTTGAGAGGTCTCATCAAATTGCAATGCCGGATGGAATGTTCGAGAATTTATCCTGTAAGGGAAAAACAGGATGCTCGAGTGGTTAGGATCCCCAAGTGTCTCTAAACACTGATATAATATATTTAAAAGTGCGAGCGATGATTTAAAATGTAAAACTTACCTACTACTCGAAGCGAGGTCCCTCGAGTTTTGTGATAATATGATGCTTTCGAACTGTGGATAAGGCATCGATACTTTGTCACCAAAATAGTTGAGCATCTCGAATAATTATAATTTACAAAGAGTTTGAGAATCATGATTATGGAGATTCTGAGAATTCTTAGAAAACCACAAAATTGGAAGTGTTCAGAGGCTTCGAGAAATCTAGGAAGATATAAGAATTCCAATAAGATATGTTGTTATACATAGAGCATGCAGTTTTTGTGTCCCTAGCTGAATAATGTGTAGCTCGAATCATATTCTAAATGATAGGAAATCCAACTAGTACAAATAAATTCATGTGCTTTGAATGTAAAGAAATATAAGAATCATTCGAATCATGAAGCCACAAACATTTCGACTGTGCTCAAACCCTTATCGAGCTTCGAGTGACTTGTTCGATCTATTCCTGAAAAATGAACTTAGACATCGGGGGGTTATCGAGCCCCAAGTATTTCAAGCATAGTCAATAATTTACAGAGAACTTGGTCGAATTTAAATATGAAAAGTGACATTGAATTCGTGATCTGAGAAGAGCTTTTACACCTTCATTTCGAATATGTGGTTTTATTAAAAAGTTTTGGACGATTCATCATATTCTTTTCCTGCAAAGCAAGCTTGAAGACCTCGGGGGGTTATCGAGCCCCAAGAGCTTCGAACATTTACGTAGTAATGCCATAATAATTGATTAAACATATGCACACTTAGTCGAACTTAAGTCCATAGTTCGAGGATAAAGTGTCGTACCCATGGCTCGAACATAATGGCTCATTGAGTATTTGATATTTAACATTCTGTGCTGCTCCTCACTATTCAAAAAGACTGAAAGGCCTCAGGGGATTATCGAGCCCCGAGTGTCTTGAACATGTACTTGATAATCGAATGATGGAGGATAAGTGTCGAAATAAAATTTGGGTTCGGACCCTAAAAGGAACTTTATTCCTGTAAATGCAATTTCGTCAAGTGAAGATTTGGAGTTTCTCACTTTGTTCGTCCTGTAAGGGAAAGCTTAAACACCTCGGAAGGTTACTGAGCCCTGAGTGTTTTCGAGCATACAATAATGTCGAGGTAATTGTTTGATCCTATGTGTTGAGATCGAAATCAGATTCGAGTCTCGAGGTGAGATTTTATGCCTGTAACTTGAGATAATTTGTTGAATAAAGATTCCGAGCAACTTTGCCGGTTTTCCTGCGAGAAAAACTCAACACTCTCGGGGAGTTATCATGCCCCGAGTGCTTTGCAATATCATAATAATGATTTGCTCGAATGCAAGAAATTAAATCATGAATTTATGCAAACGATTCGAACAGATAATTATTCGAGCTGAGGATTCGAAGTACTTACTTTCGCTTCATTCCCCCAATTTTTTTCTTTTTTTTTTATAGTTCGTAGATACCATGTCTCGAATAATGGACTTCAAGCATTTTGACCGGCTTTTTCCTGCTCTAGAAAAGCTCAAAAGCCTGGGTGGGTCATTGAGACCCGAGTTCTTAGTTAACAAGGGAGCAGAAAAACTAAGATATAGCAGCAAAATAAACGAGGCGAACGGTTAAAACGCAGCAGATGAACAACATACAAAACAGCGCAGCAATCAAACAAACAAAAACCAACTGCAGAGCCCCGAAAATGAACGGCGATAGTGCAGCAAGGAAACAGAGTGCAAAGTGCCGAAAAAGGGGGAGTTAATAATGTGCAAAGGCAGTTCAAAATCAGCGAAATGGCATGTTAAAGTCAGCAGCATGCATACGGCGAGAATGATCCATTAAAACTGCTAGAAATAGCACCGAGACCGTACAAGATCGAAGATAAAATTCCAGCACAAAACAAACAAGAACCAACTGCGCTAGCCGCGACATAGCGGCAGCAACAACGCAGAAAGAGGCATCGCTTTATGCAAGATATTTAACATCCAATAATGCCACAATCACCTAACTTTTAATTTGACATATGCATCATGAGTCATGCCTATATAAATGCTATTTCTCTTGAGGAAATACAAGGTTGTCGACTTTTCTTATACTAGCACCAGCTTTGTATAAATGCTATATAATTGCAGCAACACATTACCTCTCTTGGCAAATTAAGAGTGATCCGAACACTTGATTGAATCAGCTGAGAAGCAAACATATTTTTAAATCAACTAATCACCAATTCTCCACTATAATGAGATCAGACAATTTTATGCGACGTCATACAAGAAAAATATGAGCCATCAGCACAGCACGTAAGGTCAAGGCGGCTGCTGCCCTTTGCAACCAAACCATAAGGAAATATGCAACTAACACACGCAAGCTCTGGGCAAGACCAGCAACAGGAGAGCAGGAAAGCTCAGGTTCGATTCGTTATAAAACAGAGCGGCAAATCCCCAACAATGCAAGTAGAAGTGGGGTAAATAAAGCTGCAGCGAACACATCCATAGACTAGCAGCTATATCGAATCTGAGAGACCTTTAACCAGTCACAAATGAGGCATAAATAAAGGCCAGCAAATGCATAAAAGATGCCACAAAATAGAAGTTAACAAATCAACCAAGGCCAGAGCAAATTTGCAGCAGATAAAACACAAAATATAGTGCAATAAAATGCGAATAAATGCAGCGGAGCAGGCAATAGCAGCAAGGAATGAAAAATAGTGCAGCAAATAATATGCAAAATCGCAGCGAGTAATGCGCAAAAATAGCCAATGCAAAATTGCACCCCACAGAAATTTCATGCCACAGAAACTGTAGCACGACCTCATATGATTGCATATCAGAAAGTTCCTTAGATGCTTTCACGAATACTGTCGAAACAAATAGAGGTACCTCTGTCTCGGATGAGAGCACAATTCAGAAAAGCATTCTCTAGTCAAATGAACATTTTGGTAATGGAAACTTAATAAATAGTAGGACTACAAAGTCAATATAAATGATTTTTTAAGAGTGAGAGATTTCTAGGTAAGTTGCTCAATGCATGGATTCAAACAGATCGCTGCTCACCTCACGAATCAAAGATTCCATATTGATGACTTCTGTGATTTTGGTTAACAGCAGCTCGCTTTGCTTACATGGATAGTTGGCTACTTTGGTTACACAGTTACAGCTGTAATCTGTTTTTCCTGTTTTTTTCTGCTTTTCATGTGATCCAAGATGTTTTGTTTCTCCCACTATAAATAAGGATCAAATATGTGATTGTAAGCTGATTTTTGAGAAGAATAAAATAACTCTGATATTACTATGTTTTTCTCTCACGAATTGGAATCCATCACACTTAAGATGGTATCCAGAGCAGTTAGCTATTGATTTCAAAGGCAGAGCATTTAGATCTATCAATATCCAACAGAAGATTGCTGGATCGATCGATTTATTGTATCAATCAAAATGCCGAAACAAGATAGAAGAGTACCATGGCGTCAATTGTTGAATGAGGAGGAAGGAAATCATGAAGAAAGAGATGAAGACAAAGGAGAAGAAGACAACAATCAGTTTAATCAGCAAGTTCGAAGAGAAATCCGAGGTCGTGGTGATACCGATGATCGAAACAGGGAGGCTATCAGTTACCGAAATCAAAGCAACGATGCATATTATCTTCATCCTTCTGATCACCCGGGTATGGTACTCACAACTGATCTCTTAAATGGCAAAAATTTTCATGGATGGTGTAGAGCGATTAAGAGAGCTCTAGGAGCTAAAAACAAACTAGATTTTATCAATGGTAGCTTAAGTGAACCAGATTCTGATTCCATAGATTACAAACAATGGCTGAAAGTAGACTATTTGGTATCATCATGGATAATCAATTCAATATCTAAGGAGTTTGCCGGCGGATTTCAGCACATTGATACAAGTAAAAAACTATGGGATGAGTTACATCATCGGTTTGGGGGTAGCAATGGTCTGAAGGTTTACAGACTTAGGAAAACTATAGTGACTTACACACAAGGATCTCAAACTGTAATGATGTATTTTCATAACCTCCAAGGATTGTGGGATGAACTGAGTCTGTTATTGCTAGGATGTGTATGTACATGTAGTGCAGCAGAGGTAAATAAGATGGTTAGCGATAGTGAGAGACTTATGCAGTTTCTCATGGGGCTAGATGATATGTACGAGACTGCGCGAGAGCAGATATTAATGTTAGATCCTTTACCGAGTGTGAGCAAGGCTTATTCAATGATTTTACAGGTAGAAGACCAGAAAACTAATAATATTGAATCACGAGAGCAAAGTATTATGTACTCGGCAAATCGCCCAACACAGGGTCCATGGCAGAGTCGAGTTAAAGGATAGAAATCAGATGGAAATCGAAGAAGGTTGAGTCGAGAAGAAAAAATAGAGATTAAAGTGTACACACTGTGGTAATACTGGTCATGAGAAGGTAGATTGCTTTGAATTAATAGGCATACCTGACTGGTATAGAAAAATCAAAGCTGAGAAAGGATGAGGGCGTGTTAACTGTGTTAAAGAAGTTTTACATGAATATGATGCAAAGGAGCAGATAAAGTTAGACAAAGAAATTATGTCTGATATGAGTCGATTGATAAAATCAGAAGTTGTGAAAGTTGTGGAGACAATTTTGCATCCAATAGGGGTGCAGAATGATAAGTCAGAAATGGCTAATGTTGTGGAAACAACAACTGATTCTTTGAATGATATGTATATGGGACACTACGCGTTTGGTGTGGCATGATATTGGTCGCCATGAGTGGATCATTGATAGTGGAGCAACTAGTCACATGTGCTGCAATGCTAATTTGATGACCAATATCGAGAGACTAGAGAGTTCACAACGTATATATTTGCCAGATGGTTTGAACTTTTGGGTACATCATACTGGTACTGCAAAGCTCGATTCAGGTTTAATTTTGAAAAATCTTCTATATGCGCCAGCTTTCACTCATAATCTTGTTTCGGTATCTCAATTGGCAAATCATCTAGGAGCCAAGGTTACATTCTTGGGCACTCACTGTATTGTCCAGAATAATTCCAATGATCACATTCTGGGATTGGGTAGAATGAATGGAAAGTTATATGTGTTTCGTCTTTCTTTATCAGAACGGGCCTACATAGCACTAAAGTCTGGACATCTGAGTGCTTCTTAATGGCACGCTTTACTCGGACATCCTGCAGTCCCAGTTATGGAGAGGATCGCTCCAGCCAAGAGTTCCCTTTCTAAGATTGATATTGATGATCCAAAGTCTTGTGACATTTGCCATCGTGCAAAGCAGCAAAGACGTCCATTTCCTGTTCTTAATCGTCCCAGCAATGAACTATTCTCTCTTCTTCATGCTGATGTTTGGGGCCCTTATAAAGAAGACAACATAGCAAACACTTCTTATATATTGACTCTTGTAGAAGATCATTCACGCACAACTTGGACTTATCTGTTGCAATCCAAGGATCAGGTACATCGTATACTTCGTAGTTTCTTTCTTATGGTACAGACCCAGTTTCAACGAAAGGTTTTGCAACTGCGAACGGATAATGGGTCTGAATTTACTGGGCAGCACACACAACGATTGCTGGATGATTTTGGTGTCATTCACCAAAGGTCGTGTGTTTATTCTCCACAATAGAATGGAATCGTGGAACACAAACATTGTCATTTGCTGCAAGTGGCTAGAGCGCTTATGTTTCAGAGTAAGT
Organism: Ocimum tenuiflorum; assembly: GCA_001278415.1. Taxonomy (NCBI): domain Eukaryota; kingdom Viridiplantae; phylum Streptophyta; class Magnoliopsida; order Lamiales; family Lamiaceae; genus Ocimum; species Ocimum tenuiflorum. The sequence continues at coordinate 3,421 of AYJT01017745.1, read as the reverse complement.
TACCTCAAAAATTCTGGCCATACTCTATTCTTACTGCTACGTGGCTCATTAATCGTTTGCCTTCAGCTATTCTTAATTGTTTATCACCTTATGAAGTTCTTTTCCGTCGTCCTCCTGTGTTAGACATGCTCCAACCTTTTGGGTGTCTAGCTTTTGCTGCCCAAACTAAACCACATAAATCAAAATTTGCTACTCGGAGTGTTAAATATATTTTGTTGGGATATGCGGTTAATCATAAAGGTTATATGTTGTTTGATCTCGACAACTCCCGTGTGCTTATATCTAAAGATGTGGATTTTTTCCTACATTTATTTCCTTTGCAACAAGAAGATGATTCCACACATGTTCCTCTGCCCTTTACTTCTTTTACAGATGGTGATATATCTTTTCCTATCATTAAGGATCGCTTTGTTCTAGATTCTGCTGCTACGACAACAGATGCTCAAACTTCATTTCCTAAAAATGATTTAATTGAGCCTATTTCATCATCTGCTGCTCCAACAGAGGTTTCCTTAAATGATCTCTCTCCTACGGCTTCTTCAGATATGTTAATACTGTCACCACCAGTTCGACGTAGCACCCGTATTATTAATCCTCCATCATATTTGCAGGATTTTATTTGTGTTGTTCTGATTGAGGATGCTCCATTTGAAAATTCAGTGAGTGTTACTACTCCGCCGACATTTTCGTACATCGTATCTCCTCATTTCTCTCAGTCATTCACTACTTTTTTGGTTAAGGTTCATGATTTGAAGGAACCTACCTCGTATAAGGAAGCAAGTCAATATTTTGAATGGGTTGACGCCATGAATGTTGAGCTTGCTGCATTGGAGGCAAATGGCACTTGGGTTTTTAGTGATTTACCACCAGGTAAGAATGTCATTGACTCTAAGTGGATTTACAAAGTTAAATTAAATGCTGATGGATCTGTGGAACGCTTTAAAGCTCGACTTATTGCTAAAGGCTTCAAGCAAGAATATGGGGTTGATTACGATGAAGTTTTTTCTCCAGTGGCTAAACTGGTAACGGTTCGATTTTTATTTTCTGTTGCTAGTCAATATCAGTGGCCTGTTCACCAACTCGATGTTAATAACGCTTTCTTACATGGTTTCTTACATGATGAAATTTACATGAAACCCCCACAAGGCTACTCTTTACCAACACCGAGAAAGGTTTGCAAATTAGTCAAAAGCTTGTATGGTTTAAAACAAGCTTCTCGTGAATGGAATATGGAATTTTGCTGACACCTATTCTCTATTGGTTTTGTTCAGTCGCCTCATGACAATTGCCTTTTCACACGTGGTTCTGGTAATTCATTTTTGGCAGTGCTTGTTTATGTCGATGATGTGATCCTTACTGTTCCTAACATTGATTTGATTACAGTCGTTAAATCTTCTCTACATTATGCCTTCACTATTAAAGATCTTAGGCCTGCACGGTATTTTTTAGGTGTTGAAATCAGTCGAGGTTCAGATGGGATGTTTCTCAGTCAACGAAAATACATTTTGGATATTGTGGATTCCGTTGGGCTTGCTGGTTGTGCTTCTGTTTCTACTCCCTTTCCTGCTGGATTGCAACTCTGTGCTCAAACTAAAGATTTATTGCCGAATCCTGACAGATATCGTCGTTTGGTAGGCCAGCTCCTTTATCTTAATCTCACCCATCCTGATATTACGTATGCCACTCAACAACTCAGTCAATTTGTTGCGTAGCCGGCTAAACTTCATTGGTATGCCGTTGCCCATGTGATTTGATACTTGAAGGGGTGTCCTTCTCTCGGGTTGTTTTATGCTTCTTTCCCTTCCACTGACTTATTAGCTTACTGTGATGCTAATTGGGGTAATTGTCTTGATACCCGTCGTTCTTTAACTGGTTACTGTGCTTTTTTGGGCTCCTCTCTTATCTCCTGGAAATGCAAGAAACAGAGTACAGTTGCCGTATCCACTGCAGAAGCCGAGTATCGTAGCATGAGTGCCACTGTCCATGAACTTCTGTGGTTATATTCTCTGCTTTCTGACCTTCATGTTTCTGTTGCTTTGCCTATTCCTCTTTTATGCGACAACCAGGCTACCATCCACATCACGCGGAGTCAATTCTTTCACAAACGGACCAAACAACTTGACATAGATTGCCATCTTGTTCGTGATCAGTTTCGTCAAGGTTTTGTTCGCCCAAATCATGTTTCCACTTCCTTGCAGCTTGCTGGTCTATTCACCAAAACTCTTCATAGACCACGTTTTCGTTTGCTTTTATCCAAGATGGGACTTCTTGATCTCCACCGTCTCCATCTTGCGGGGGGGTGATGACTTCTGTGATTTCGGTTAACAGCAGCTCGCTTTGCTTACATGGATAGTTGGTTATTTTGGTTACACAGTTACAGCTGTAACCTGTTTTTCCTATTTTTTTCTGCTTTTCATGTGATCCAAGATATTTTGTTTCTCCCACTATAAATAAGGATCAAATATGTGATTGTAAGCTGATTTTTGAGAAGAATAAAATAACTCTGATATTACTATGTTTTTCTCTCACGAATTGGAATCCATCACACTTAAGACATATGCAGGAATTCCTCATATCTAGAAGTTTCATACAACCAATAAAGTTTTCTATTGAAGCATTGAGTCATATGAAATTTAGTGAGTATCGCAATAGAAACACTTAACAATCACGAATACAAATAGCAACGGGAGAACGAGTCTCGACCGCTCGTGTTCTCGGTGGGTGCCAATTTGTTAAGGTTCATTTTTTTATCGTTGGAGATTGGAGCCCTAGGCGAACTTTGATGGAATCGACACAACACTTGCTCGGGAATGTTTCACGACCCCCGCACTGGTCCAAACGTGTTATTTTATATATTGAAAGAGATATATTACAGGGTTTTGCAGGCAAAATCCGATCAAAGGGTGATCGGAGGCCAAAAGTAGAAGAAAAGCATGACTATATGCATGAAGTGTGTGAAAAGTGGGTGGAAGATGCCCTAGAATGTGACTTGCCTCCCCTTATATACATGGCGGGGGGCGAATCGCAAATATTCTAAGATTAGGGGCCAAAATGATATAAGGGGGCCCAATTACAAAAAGCCCTTCAAATTACACTACATTTTACAGGAGAAATGCAGTTTGAGTTTGATTCTTGGAGGGAGGATGTAACACCCCGTACTTTATTTCCTGTAATTATAATTACTACAGTAATAATCAGTTCATAATGAGCGATTATTCGGTCTATGATTAACGTGATCAAATTGCTTATATTATGATTTAATATGATAGATTATGTTGAGAGAATTCTAGAAGTGGTTCCAAAATTTTAATCGAACATCCGTAGAGAAAGATATTGCGATTATAAGTTTTACCGGGAAATTACTGGTGGCGATGATGTCATAACCCTAAGTGGTCGAGTAAGACCCGAGAGGTCGAAATAT
>AYJT01017740.1:0-15901 GCA_001278415.1 Ocimum tenuiflorum | reverse complement strand
CCAACTTCGAACAATTATTTCTCACTCACTGGAATTCGGATTCGAGAAAATAAATATATCACATTCATCTACTCGGAACGTAGATCATCACTACACTATTTAATTTCTTAGAAATTAAATATATTGGCCCTTGGAATTTTCTACACAACCCCTCGGGATCACAAATTCCAACAAGAGGTTGTTAAAAATAAATATATTGAAGGTATTTATTGCAATCTACCTGTCTTCATATCTTTATTATTGATGTAGTTTTTCGGTTTAAATAAATAGACTAGATTATGTAAAAATACACAATCATGTTATAAATCATCTGTTTGTAGTATTAATCTTTTTTGCAAAAAAGAAGTAATAATATATGAAACAAATACATAAGGTATGATACAGGAAAAGGGGAAAATTCAAGTTGCATGAGAATCACTTCAATATAATATTAACATAATTTTCTTAGCAAAATTTCAAATCTTCATAGAAGAACCATTACATCGAATAGAAAATACAAAATTCTACAATTGCATACTATGATGTTATGTATACAATGGCTTGCAATTATGAAAGAGCTCACTGGATCAACAGTTATTGATAACAAAAATCATCGCAGAAAATTTCCAGGTAACATGTTTGGTACTGCTTTATAGTAGAAATAGATTTTTAAAAAATTACAACAAATTTAGACTTTTATATCTGTAATATGTAGTTTCTAAAATCAACTGAAATAATAACACTTTTATACATGGATATCATGTAAGAGACTAAATATAAAAACAGAATATTGAGTACATAAGGAAACAAATAAATTCAAATTTATATTCTAATTGCATTGAGGCATGTGATAGTCAATTTCAATTATTCATAAAATATAATGTAAAATTTTTTAGTGTTTCGCTGAACGAAATAAACATAGAAAAACTCAATTTCAAACTTTTAAAAAAAGAAATTCTATGAATAATATAAAATATAAGTAGGTACAGTAAAGCATGGATCAGGTAATACCGCTTAAATATGATTTAGGAATATTTAATATATAATATTAATGTAAAAATTAAAATTAGACAAAGTAGTGTTACCTTGGCTGGCACTCATGCGTGAACTGGTTGGACTCTAAAAGATGACTGGCTCACATAACTCAAAAGAATGCTATACGAAAAAAATAAACATTAAGATTATATGAAAAAGAAACATATTACCAAAAGAAGAAGTAGATACATTCAATTTTAAATGCTAATTGGATTAACGTGTATGACAGTGCATTTTTAATTATTCATAAAATTTGATGTAATATGATAAACATTTAGCATAATAGAAATAAACATGGTAAACTCAATTTCACCCTATTGAAAATTGAATTTTCAAAACAATATAGAATATAAGTAGGAATAATCAAAGCATGCATTAGCTGAAATATTTAAAATATCTTAAATATGGTTTATGATGGTCCCAAATCAGAGGTATATGCTTTCCAGAAGTGTTAAATAATAAAATAATTGTGGAAATAGGAAACTCAAATTTTATTTCAGCTGACTTGTTGTTGTCGAGTAGGATCAATTAGAGTTTCTTCAGTTATACTCCAGCTACTATCGGTAGTTGAGTTTTAAATCAACACTTAGTGAAAATAAATAACTGAAAGTTGTAAATGAGAGGATATTTAATAGATGTTCGGATCTTAAAATCATATATCAGGTAATTCACAAATCTTTCTTGTATACGGTGTTTTAACATAGGTTACAATTAAGATTCTTCTCCAATGGGAATGTACTACCACTTCCGGTTGCAGGCACTGCAGTCCTCTAAAGTTTTACTGGATCCACTCCTAGGCTTCTTATGTCTACGGGATGAAGGTTTCTCTTCTCTTCAGGAACGTTGGATGGAGTGATTGATATCCTTTTTTAGACGGAAATTTGAAGAAAGATTCTTGAAAACCTTTAGTTGGTGACAGCTTCGGGTTCTCCGACGTCTCGAGTTTAAAACTTGAAAAATGGCTTAGAAAGCTCGAGAGAGATAGATAGCAGAGAATGTGAGGTAGTAATGCGCGTGTCTGTAACTTCTTCTCCTTACTTCATCTCGTCTAAGTAATTATCCGCTGGATAATAACCAGGGGCTGACTACCTTTTCTGATACAGTTCGGTAGATCAGCTCTACTGCACGTCTTGTCACTTCTGACATTCCTCTTTCGCATCTCAATTGCACTAAAGACAACTGAGCTTTAAGGTCGACTGAGAACTGACTTCTTTCAAACTTTTCTCCGAAGTGACAGTTAGCTAATCTAGGTGTCAGTTTTGGCGTCTTCTTGTCTCTCTCTTTTTCAGTTGGTCAGTTCATGAGGAACTGACAACTGTAGTTATCACAACTGATCACAGTTGTGGACTTAATGCTCACAGCCGAAGTAGTCAGTCGTGATATCTCACAGTTGTAGTATTTCAGAACTTGATCTTCACTCTTCAGGTCTTGAATCTTCCAGCTTTAGCTCTTCTCCGCGAACCTAAACTATTACAAGTTCAAACCTATACAAATTGCAATATAAGATCAATTCTAAACTAATCAGCTACACTAATGGTGTTTGACATCAATCAAAATACAAATATTCCTACAATTTTCCCCTTTTTGATGATGTCAAAAGCACATGTGGCTGAAACAATTTGGAAGAAGTGAAGGGATTTACAAGCCTACTTACCCCTTAACATGTTCTTCCCTAACTGTTATCTTTACTTATCATTATGAATATATTACAAGTGTTAAATAACTTGTTTAAAATTTAATTTTTAGAACTGGAATGTAAGAAAGTTATTGTAGTTGACAACTGATCGCACTTAGTTGTGCATACCCAGTTGCAGCTATGTAAAACACTTAACAATCTTTGAGACATTCAAAGATTGTCATTCAAAGATAAAGTTCAGTCAGTTTTATACATTTTTCGTTCAGAGTACATTGTACAGATGGATTTTAAAACTGAAAACAAGGTACAATGTAAAAATAAAACAAACTGACTAAACTATTCTGCTGTAGCATCCCCTTCCCTTTGCCTTTTTGCTACCTAGGCAGCTCTTTTCCTCTTCCTCTTCTCTTCGAAGGCTTTGAGCTTTTCGTATTCTTCCTTATCCTTTTGTAGCCTTCAGTCTTCCCCTTTTTTGACAGCATCAGAAAGAGTACAGATGCTTTGACTGATGACTTGAAGGCTTGAGGACACCGACTGCTGTACATTTATTTGAAATTTTGAATAGTTTGTATTGTTTCTGAAAAAGCCGCATCGTTTGGATTATAATTGAATATTTTCCCTTTTGTAAATATTTATTATTATATATTGTTTATATATGTGTATATATATTATAATATTCATAATTAGTTAATAAATAATAATAAGAATATAATATTTTTTGTAGGAAAATGACATTGTAGTAATTTAACTTACATGTATGTATTTGAGTATGATGACACATATAATGATATACTTTTCTTTCCCTTATAAAAAAATAACAAACATATGGATGGAAACAAAAAATAAAACACGTTAGAAAAATAATATGTTTTTTTTATGTGGAAAAATAACATTGTAATAAATTAACTTATATGTATATATATGTGTGTTGTGTGTGTGATGACAAATATTGAAATATATTTTCTTTTCATTATAAAAAAACACACACACATGGATAAAATTAAAATATGTTAGTAAATAAAATAAATGAGAAAATATATATAGTAGATAGATTAGTAAATAAAACAAGTTAAAATAATAACATCAATGGTTATATGGTGGATTTGTAATAAAATAATGAAAAATAATGATGGTGGGTTTACTCTAGATTTTGAAGGGAAAAGTCATTGCACAAATCATTTTGGTATTTTATATATATAGATCGGCTTTACAAATATGAAGTTATACTTAAAAATAGAAGCATATGGAAATAAGAAAGAAATACGAATTCCAGCTTCTACATTATTGTTCAATTTGTTATGTGTTTTATAATAACTACAGTGCAGCAACGACATTTATTATTGTTAAATAACATACGAAATTACGAGTTCTAATAAAAAAAAAATTATACATTTCGACATGCAATAGTCATGAGTCAGATTTTAGACGATTGTGTGATAAGCTAAAAAAGTTAATTGTTTTATTTTGAATTATAGTGTAGAGTAAATCTTACTCTTTGTATATATTTTTATATAAAAAATTGATATTCAATTATATATTTTGTGGATAGAAATAGAGACATTCTCACCATGTAAAATAAGGTCATTTTGACAACAATCATGCGATTCTCAAAGTTCAATAAACTCATTGTCTAGGATCCAATATCAGCCAAAGTGTCTATTACATTTCAGCAATATTACAAATGGTAATTATGCCTTAAGGATTAGTGACTTATTTTAGTGAATACGAGCTATAGTTTTTATTTAATTATTATATGTAATGTTATAATGTATTTTCTCTATTGCCAAAATAATTTGAATGAACTTAAATGGTATTGGCACTACATAATAAATTTCTTATACTTAAATTTCAGATGAACGGAGTTTTGCAGCCAATGCTAATACAAGTGGATTCTCGACGATTAACAAAAGTCAAACAATCATAGATTTGATTGTAGACGATGTAGTTGAGTTAGATATGTCCCAATTCAAAAATTTAGAAGAAATTAAGGAAGGGACGACTAAAATAAAGACAACCGTGTTCATCCCAAAATTTGTAATTCGGAGATGAGTAAGGTGGATCATTTAAAGATTCAAAAACAATTTTTTCTGTGTTTTTATCAGTATCGCAAGCATTCGAAAATATAAAACGTTTTTCAAGTATTATATCTTTTCATTGTAGATATTTTAATAAGTAACTATGTTATAGTTGTTGTCAAGTTAAATGAACAAACTAAGGTAGATCAACGTGATATTTTGGTTATTATAATTCATAATATATACTTTTAAGATTGTATGAGAAATGTCATTTTAAAAATTATTTAATGTTACATTTTTCATTTGTAGAATATTGGGATATTGGTGATCCTGATTATGTATGCACACATTGTGGGGTTTTCTTTTGGTATGAAGAACGCATAAATAAAGATTATAAGGTCAAAGATCCCATATATTCGTTATGTTGCGGTGTAGATGGAAAAGTCAAACTTGCCCAAATAAAAAAACCTCCAAAAGTGCTCAATGATTTGATTTTTGAAAATGATGAGAAAAGCAAACATTTTCTAGCAAATATTCGCTCTTACAATAGTATGTTCGTTTTTACGTCAATGGTGGGGCGATGTTGATTCGAGTGTGAATAATGGTACATCACCCCCAATTATTTGTATATATGGACAAAATTATCATTCTATTGGAAGTCTTCTCCAAACTGAAGGAAGCTCCCCAAAATTTGCCCAATTATACGTATATGACATTGAAAATGAAATCAACAATAAACTTCAAGTGGTTCCGTTAGTATTGCATTTCAAAATTGTTATTACAGTCATAATTTTAAACACTATACTTAGTTGTTGTTTTTTTCATAAAAAGAGTAATATGAGTACATTGCATTCGGAGATTGTGTCCAACATTAAACACATGTTAGATGCCCATATTGTACTGGCAAAGTCTTTTCGAATGGCTAAAGATAAAATTTTTAGAGCCTGGTTGTTCAAACATTAAGCTACACTTGGAAGATGAGGAAACTTGAGATGTTTGTTAAATATTGTCTGTGGGACAATAAGTTATGAAGATATAATGTGCATCAATGGAGTTCCATATGCTACTTTTCGAGATGTTTGATATGTTCTTGGTTTAATTGAAGATGATAAGAAGTATATTGATGGAATAATAGAAGCAAGTCATCGGGCATTAGCAAATTCTTTGAGATCATTTTTTGTCACCTTATTATTTGTTGGTTCCCTTACTCAACCAGAAGATGTCTGGGATAAATGTTGGACATATTTATGTGATAATATTGTATACAATCAAAGAATATACATGGGAAATCCATGTGTGGTTTAATTTTATGATCAAATAAGTTAAATTACCATCTTATATCTACATGAATATTTTGTTTTGTATTTTAAATCCATTATTTTTACATATTAACTGCAGATTTGACACTTGATGATGTTAAAGTCAAAAATTACGGTTTGGTCGAGGTTGAAAAATTATTTTGGAATTTAGGTAAAAGTTTGAGTGATTTTGAATACATGTTGTTTCCCGAAGAAAGATATCTACAAACTACCATTGGTAATCTTTTGATCAATAAAGAATCACAGTATAATCGAGATGGTCAATACAAAGAGTATTGAGATTTCTTAAAAAAATGCATTGATGACCAAAGGTGTGTCCATGATACAATTTTGAAAGTTTTAGACTTAAGCAAAGGCAGAATATTTTTTGTATATAGATATGGAGGCACTGAAAAAACTTTTGTTTGGAAAGGATTGCCAGCTACATTACGCTCAAAATGTGTAATTGTCATAAATTTAGCTTCCAGTGGAAATGCTTCGCTTTTGCTACCAGTAGAAAGAATGGCCCATTCACACTTCGAAATTCCAATCAATCCCAACGAAGATTCTACTTACAACATATCAAAAGGAAGTCCACTTGCCGAGTTAACTATAAAAGCTAAACTGATAATATGGGATCAAACACCAATGATGCATAAGTTTTTTTTTTTGAAGCTTTGGACAGAAGTTGTTGTGATATAATGCGTTTTTTCCAATCTGGAGAATTCTGATTCACCATATGGTGGTAAGACTGTAGTATTAGGTGGTGATTTTCGTCAGATTCTTCCGGTCATTCCAAATGGTAGCCGACAGGATATTGTGCATGCAACTATCAATTCATCATATATTTGGAACTATTGCAAGGTGCTAAGATTGACAGAAAATATGAGAATTCAAAATGCATTTTCCATTGATGAATTGGAGCACTCGAAGGAATTTGGTCAATGGATTGCAAACATAGGAGATAGGATGATTGGAGGTGCTAATGATGGAGAAGCAACAATCGAAATTCCAAATGATATTTTGCTAAAGTATTCCAATGATTCTATTGCAGCAATCGTGGATCAGATTTATGAGTTTAAAGGGTGGTGTTAATGATAATAGAAGATACTTACAAGATCAAACAATTCTACCACCAACTATAGCTGCTGTGGACACCATTAACCAATACATGGTGTCACTGAACAAAGACGAAGGTTGATCACTTTTTAGTTCAGATAATACATGCACATCAGATTTAAATGGATCTATACTATCAAACTGTTGGATTTTGGTATACGTAAAGTTAACTTTGTTTATGTTGTATACAAAATTAACCGTTTCCATGCGTTTCATATAACAACTGTCATCACCGGACTACGCGAGATCAGGCAGGGGATACAATTCAGAATCCAATTCTGGAGTCAACCTCTACTTCCGTAAACGAGATTTGCACCAAACTGACTTTGAAACTTATCAGCTTAGTTGACTCGTATATCCGAAAACTGAAAATAATTACTAGACAGTTAAGGTTTTCTTAAGTCATAATTGACTTGATAAAGTTAGTTATTACATTGGGCCCTAACTTTAAATTCCACGTTTTTATTCTGACTTTGATTTGGGACTTACACCTACCCTATTTATTTGGATTTGGGTCAGGGAATAGATTATGTAGACTTGTCTAAATAATTTAGATAGTCTAACACAAGTTTGTGCCTAATTTTTATAGTTGTCGGGTATGATCCTGCTAAAATATGACCACATTTTGGAAGAAGTTTATAAATTTTATATCATAGGCGTAAGAATATTATTTATTATATTTAATAATAAATAATTTAATATGAATACTTAGCTGCAAAGGATCGTTGAAACTTTATTATGCTCAAATAAGTGATCCAGAAAGAATCATTCGTGATATAATAATATCTGATAGCACATACCTGATTTAGGGGATGGATTTTAGATGGCCCAAAAAATTTAGAAAAGTTCAAGTATTCTATTATCATGAATCATATATCCGAATGAATATGGTATGGTTAGGTTAAATGAATAAGTTAATGATGTAAATTATTTAAGTGATCTAACATAATAAGTTTTTTAAAAAATATTATATGCTTAGTCTCAAATAATTAATTGACGTTCTTGGGTGCCAAATATTAAAATAAATGTGTGTTTTTTTAGAAGAACAAGCGTGTGTTTAATCGTAAACTCCAAATAAATCTTGATTAATTTATTGTCACTGTCATAATTGTATACAATCACATGTACAATTGTCTTAGTACGAAAGAAAATAGTCAGTGGTCAATTATGCAATAAAATAATAATTAAAAGAAAGCGATGGCATGATGGGAGATGAGGTTTAATTATGTATGCAATGACGTGATGAAGAAGTTAATTATAAAATAAAGATGGAGATTATGGGGGAATAGTGAGTTCGACAAGTAAAGGAGAGTGGGCCCCAGAGATTGGCGTGTTCAGATTCTACAAAATTATGTAAAGGTCGATTGAGTAATCACAAACAAGCAGTATAGAATTATTTATTCGGTAAAATCTATTAGGAAAAGTTAGTGAGTTCTGCTATGTATTTACATATTCCCTTCGGGATTCTCGTGGAGTAAAATATATTTTCGCTTTCTTCATACTACACATTTCCGTTTTATTTTCATTATAAAAATTAATTGTTAGTGTTGCACTCATATTTTTTTTTTGTCGAGCCAACAACTTTTTGTCAAAATATTTTTATAATTTTTGTTTAAAAATTATATTGACATTTTTAAGTATAATTATATAAAAATCATTTGCAGTAGTATACGTCAAATATAAGATGAAAAGAATAAATGTTTATTGATTCACGTTATTGATCCACTAAGTCTGCACATTTTTTAAATTGGAATTAAAAGTAAATTTATGTGATCAAAGTGAAATGAAATTTGTGTCCTAATGAAACCGAAAGTACAATGCACTCATTATATATAATGTTTTGAGAAATTAGGTTAACCCTTATTTATAGGAATACTTTTTCCTTTCCTTTTTTTTGAGAGAGAGTATATAGGAATACTTTTTCATTACAAAATTTAATGGATGTTTTATTAAACTCATTCAATATTTGTTGGTCCCTTCGAGAGTCGGAAATCAAAGTTAACAACTAAGTGAATGAATGAATGGATGAATGCGGAATTTAATCTTAGGGCTCCTAGTTGTAACTGACTTAGCCAAGTTAGTTATGGCTCTAAAAGGTTAATTGTCTAGTTAAGATTATCTTCAGTCCGGATATATGAGTCCGATGAGCTTCTTGCTGAGCTGACAAGTTTGATCGGCGAATTTGAGAAAATAAACTGAAACTTATAATATGAGAAAGATTTACACTCCAACAACTTATATGAGTCAGTTGACTTAGTCTGGCCTATTACAATCTTCAAAGGATTCCCTTGGCGTCTTCTGAAATTTAGGTATTACCTGCCCTAGATGGTGTCCACGTGTGATATCTGCCTGCAATGAATTTAATTCTTCCAACATCATATCAATATCAATGTTTTCATTTTCAAGATCTTGAGCATCCTCCAGATCTGGAGCATTGTGCCCCTAAGGGTATTTGTTGAGGTCATTTTTCAATCACGAGATTCGAGCTTTGAGTGATTGTTGATGGATTTTGCACGATAGTTATCTTGAAATACTTTACGTCCCTGGATTGGTCTAGATGTCGGATTTTATTGATTGAATAAGATGATTTACAAGAGAAATCCGATGAAACAGTCAACGGAGTTGAAAGAGAAAACCGTCAATATGTGTAGATTGTGTGTGTAGTGTAGGAACATGTGACTTTATGCTTAATCACACACTTTATACATGTGAGGATTGGGGAAATCTTAATCCTAATTAACTTAAGGGGCGAAAATGTGATGATTTTGGGGTCAATTCGCAAATATTGCCTAAATATCACATCTTACGCTTTAAATGCATATCGCTCTTTGTTCTTGGGGGATTACTCGAACTTTGGTCTTTGAGCAGCTTTGAATCCTCAGTTATCGAGGCGCCCTCGAAGGCCGGTTCTCGGTCTGCTTCCTCTTCTCAATCTTTGAGGCGCCCCTAGAAGGTTGTTTTTTTCTAGTTATTTCATGATCTTGGCCCTAGATAAATTGATGAAAATTTTGACCTTCGACAATAACCCCTTTATCTTCGTAGAGTAAGTCGGTTGGTTCACGGAGACAAATCTACATGCATAGGTGGATCTAAGGAGGGGGTTTAGGGGGGCTTCAGCCCCCTCCAAACAAAAAATAAACTCTTTTCAGTATGAATGCCATTCGATTTTCGGAAAATAGCCCTCTGTCGACGACTGCTGTAGTGTTGTGACTGTGTTTGTTTTTTGGTTGCAGACATGGGTTAGGACACGAGAAGAAGATAATAAAACACATCTTAAATACTGGCCCACTAATATATTTATTTGTATTCTCTCTCCTTCTATTTGTCCAAAAGTAATATAAGTCTCTCTCCTCCTCTATAATAATATCGTACATGTAAAGAGTTACCCAATTTATTAATCAAAGCAGGCGATTATTTTGATGTTATATATCAATTGATGAATTTTTTTTATTATAATTGTAATTTGTAAAAAAGGATCCAAATTTTAGAATTATATTTTTGAAGTTATAGCTACTTTGATGGTGGTTTATGTAATGTTTATATTAATTGTGGCTTGTAAGTTGTAATTGTCAATTTCAATTAATTATATTTTATATTAATTTTTTAGAATTTTTTTATTATGTCAAGACGAAAATTTATTTTAAAAGAGTTTGTAAAGATGTGGCGGGTGGTCTTACTCTTCTTTGGTAACTAGTATTTGTTTATAAACCCTTGGAAAATCCTTTACAAGCATATGCAGAATTAAATTTAAATGATATTATTGGTGATAATTAATGAACATATTTTCCTACATTTTCAATCAATGAATATATGCGTAGAACAATTATCACCACCATCTTAAACAAATTAAATTGTGATAAATTGTCAAATGAGAACTATTTCTTATGAAAGAACTGAGAATTTCTCATTGTAATATTTTGTATAGCACATTATCATGCACTAAATTGATCGTTGTCGGTCCGCCATCTCGGAGTGCAGTGGTTAGCACCTTTCTCATGACCTCAAAGGTCAATGGTTCGAGTCTATATGAGGACATCAGCGTGGGAATAGTTTAATATTGTACTAAAGTTAATAAAAATCATTATCGTGCTCTACAAGTAATTTTAAATTTATTACATAATAATGTATTATTTGAATAATGATCAATGTATTACATAACAATGTACATATAAAACACAATAATGATTAGTTTTCAGTTTTCATGAATTAAATAGTTCTCACTAGAATGCGTCCCCATATATAGTGAAGCCCCCCTAAAATTTTTTTCATGTTCTGCCACTGTCTACATGAAATTTCGTTAATCAAAATCATAGTTGTGTTGAGGTTTCGACACCCACAAGGTCGCGATCGTGATTGCGGATTGATTTGTCGGGATGCAATTCTAACAAATGTATCAAGATTTGAGCCCCGAGCATAGACAAGATTTTGTTCGCAGAGATGCATAAACCTGTTTGAGATGTAACGAGACAAAGAATGATCTTTTAGGAAAAGTTAGAATATGGATATCGTACCTCGTGAGGAATCAAACCCCGAAAATTGACGTGGCGATAATAGAAATCCATATATATATCATTGGCCAGAAGAAAAGCCGAGTTCTGTGCATACATATACAGTAGCATAAGAAATCCACGTGGTCTGAATCACTGTGGACTTATGCTCGTGACGACGTGTCGATCTGTTTTGGACGTCAATAATAGATAATAAAAGACAATTGAATCATTATGTCTTTTGTAAGGGAATATTAGGCCCCGAGTCTTTATCGTGAATCATTGCAGAACGAATGATATGGAGGATATTTCGGCGGTTGCCGAGAGTTCTGATAACCGAAATTAGGATTCTGATGCGATATACTATTAAATACCAGAAAACCCAAAATAGATTTTCGTATTTAAGGATGGTATACGGTTTCAAGGCTGAAGAGAGGTCCGGAGGTTTCTTGTCGAGTGTTTATCCTTCGAGGAATTCGCCATCCGTGTATCTTCGCAGCTTGGTGCAGCTTTAAGCATGCTCAAGTGTCCCGGTGTTTAGTTTATTCTACTAGGAATTCAACTTCCCAGAGAGGCCACGGGGGCTGCATGACAGTTAGTTTGGTTAGATGCCTTGGGGCAATAATTGCTAATTGGGGGCATTCGAACCGTATATTGCGATTTTGAGATGCGGTCGAAATGTAAGAACGGTACTGCGAAATACGAATGAATACGAGTTCAAAGCGAAATGATACCAGTCCTAAGTATGCGGATCGTGGTTCCTCGGACCACGTCCGAATGGATAACACAAATATATAGGGGCTATTGAGCCTGAGAAAATCAGATAAAACATGCTGGCAAGATGAGCAGTCATCTTGAAGCAATATGAATACTCAGTGGTTCTTCAGATATAACTCTCGAATGTTTCAAGGCATGAATAAGTTTTCTGAGCAACGATAATAATGTAGTTCTATTTGCTCCGAGAATTTCAAGGAGTCCAAGAAATTCTTGAAGATCACGAAATCTGCATGACCTTTTAGCTTTTCAGAAGCTCAAGAATTTCAGTAAATAGATTCCAAGTAATGAAGTAGACACATACACATAAATAGATGGATAGCATATACTTACGAGTAGCTTTTCTATTGTCCATCGACCATCGTATCTTTGCCCAAGCCTACGAAAATTAAGCCAGTAATCAAGGACTTAACAAGACAAGAGATGTAGAGATAATTAAGAGTGGGACGAAATTAAAACTACAATCACCAACAAATTAGACCATGCATGAAGAGATCGATCTTCTGCAATAATGAAATGAAATTAAGTCATGCCATCAATGCAATCAAATTCATATTGGAAAGCTAGCTCTAGCCACTAACTCACTTTCATGATTCGTTTCTTCTGGTCAACTCTACCGGCCCCTGGTTTAATGTATGTCCACCAAAAACTATCAACATCCAAATAAGTTTGAATAACAATTAATTTGTATAAACTGAATTGATTTCCAAAATCAATTACAACTTATGGAAGCTATCCAAGAGTAGAGATGTACACCATAAACTCCAAGACTCACGTACAACTTACTTAGCTAACAATATGCATGCATGCAAACACACAACTGAGGCCGGGGAAATCAAATAGGTACCGTACAAAATCACACCATCATCATAATAAGTTCGAAAAGCAAAACAAAGTGCATGCTAAAGTTTGAGCCCCATCAAGTTATTTGAAATATCTTCAAACAAGGGAGGGAAAAGTAGCTAGAGCCCAAAAAAGGTTTGTTAAACAACAATATAAATGCATGGTTTCAATCAAGCTCCCAAAAATGTGCACGTGAGTTTTTTTTTTTAACAAAGGTGCACTGTTTTATATTTGAGAAATTATAAAATTCTATTACCAAATATAGTAATTATATAATTCTATCTCAAATTTTTTCCATTATAAATTATATTGTTGTGTAATTACATCCTCGTTAGTTGGCACCGTAAAAAATGTGCTTCGGGGCCATTAAGCGTCACATTTTTAGTGACGTGATCATAATATTTTTTATTATGTGTTATTTATTTTTCACTATTTTACGCAACACATAATATTTGTTAGAAATAATGTTAGTTTTGTTGATGTCAACTCTTGATGATTAAAATCCTAGGATTAGTTTTGATCCAAATGTGAATATGTAAATAGTTGAGAACGATGCAATAGATAATCAGTAGAAAGGTTGACGAATCCAGAATCTAAAGAAGTTCAAGACTAAGGATCAAACTAAGGGGAAATGTAAAGAACTGAGCGAGTCCATCAGTTCCACAACAACCAGAGCTGAAGTTGAAGACAACTCTGAGAAAAGTGCAACTAAGGACCAAGAAAGGAAAGAAGACACAATCAACTGAGGACATCCATAACTGAATACTCCAGATCAGTTATGAGGATTATTGCAGGTGATAGTTTCATGGGGAAGCTGACTTAGTTGAAAATAAGCTAGGAAACATCCAGCTTAGAATTCACTTCTGAACTGAGGCTGAGTCAGTCACTAAACTGGCGGCTATGATTGAATCCGACTCATCTTATCAGCTCACAAACTTTCAAGGAGAATGGTAAATATTCTGACACAAGAAATCAAAGAGAACAACGTTCATAAAAGTGTCAGAACGGCTATAAAGTACATCTTCAATATACATCCCAACGGTAAAAACTACAAGACATTATAAATATCAGAAGGAATCAGAAGAACTACGGGAGTGAGGTTTCCAATACTGGATATCTAAGCTTAAAGGAATAACATTAACCAACCTCTTTGGAATCTGCAGCACATTAAAGATCATCATCAGAGCAGATTTCGTTAAACCCTCAGCTTAAACTTATGTCAGAAACCATCCGTCTCGTTCGTGAAGGGAATGCAAACCTTCAACCCTGTCGAAGACGTGGAGCGTGAGTAGATCAGGAGAAGATCGAGTTTCATCCAATGTCGTCCTGAGTTGCTGATGTGGAATCCAGCAGTTGAGAAGATTGCTATTGTAATCCGTATTAAATTACCAAAAATAATAGTAATAGTGAATTTCCTTCAGTAGTAGAAGGAAGAGAGGATGTAGAACCACTTGGCCTCCGAACATCTATAAATTCTCTGTGTCAATTTACTGCCTTCTGTTCTTTAATTCTTTCTAACTAATCAATTCATGTATGTTAAACCAAATGAAATAACTGCACAACTAACAAAGTTAGCTGACTCACACTAGTTATAATGTTTTAACTACTTCTCAAAACTGATATACATTAGAAGTTGGTCAGCTCAACTGAACAACATACAATCAATCTATTCAATATGAAACTCAACAATTTTCATGAGTCTCAATTGACCCTTCAAAGAGTCAGTTCCATTAATTCGGACCCTAAGTTTAAATCTCACACTTACATACTTTACTTTTAATGTATATAGGTCCGACACTTGATATCAGAAGTTAACTGACATCTTATCAGTTATCTCATACATGATCAAGTAATAGAGACAATTGATCAAATATCAAACTAGAAAATGAAAGCTCTTGAATCGTAAGACTCACCTGTAATCTGGGACCAACAATATTCAAATTGGTGGTGCCAATTATACTTGAAATTTACCAATTAAATCATAATCATGCCAAATAAATCCAAAAATATTGAAAAAGAGCACTACCTCTAAATAGTAGCTTAAAAGGTTAAAGCACAAAAACAACTAAATTAAAAATAAATTATAACTCTAATCTTTATTCCAAAAATATACCTTAAAATTTAAAATTAAAAACTATAAAGTTATAACAAGCTTATATGGAAAAAAAAAACAAAAAACAAACAAACTAGTATACACATTTTATTAGATTGTAATGGGATGCCAATTATGCAATATATAATAAAAAAATAATTAAATAAATATACACAAGCTAATAAAATAAATTTGTCACTATAAAATGTGTATTCTTTCTCTTAAAAAGGGTAAAACAAAAATTTTAAGTATAGATTAATTATTTAGAAAGTCAAAGGGTTGGTTGAACTGTAATACCCTGTATAAATACTAATGGAAATATAAACAGCAACCGATAATTAATAGGAGTAATATGAGACTTATTTTCTAAAGTTCATATCGCTCATTTTATTAGTAATAATTATAGATATATCATAAGGATTCCATAAGTGATCCCGGATCTGAAATCGGACGAGTACATCAAAAGTTAACGCGATTTGAAGTTTTCCGTGGAAATTTTTCGAATGATGATGTCACGACCTAAAATACTGGTAAAACCCGAGATGTCAGCAAATCATAAATTATTGAACAAATAATTATTACAAAAAATCTTGTTCGACCAGATCGAGAATCAGATAATCGAA
>AYJT01017739.1:0-20276 GCA_001278415.1 Ocimum tenuiflorum | reverse complement strand
CTTTATTTTCTGTTTTTATTTTAAAATTTTTTAGTGTCAGTAGATCATGCTGCATACAGTCTGAAAACCCGCCTACTTTTTCAAGTCCTATTTAAAAATATTTCGACCGTTTTAACAGGCACCCTCAAAATCCAAACCTACGCAATTTCAAATTTTCAAACCCCTCCCTCTCTCAAGTGAAAAGAAAGAAAATAAGAATTATCTTTGAAAAATTCTATGACTGCATTGGATTTTTATTTAATATCATACTATATTTTACTAGTAAGGTTCGCATGTTAATCTAATATGTAACCAAAATTTACATTATACAATCCTAGATTTGCCCTTGTTCTTCATTGAATATATTTTTTAATGGAAAAATATTCAACTATAATCCGAAATATGCATCATTTTCAAAAATAGTTTAAATTGTCTGAAATTTCATATAAATATACAAATTATTAGAACATCATACAAAACAAATTCAATTTTTTTTGTACTAGAATACTGAGTCAGCACATTGTATTTTCACGATACTCTATTTTAAGCCATGTCAAAGAAAAAATAACATCGTTTCTAATATTTTTGCGAAAATGTGAGATGTCTTGTGAAAAAAGGAAAAGAGAAATTAAGAATAAATACATCATCAAAAGAATCTCGAAAAGTTACAATTTGAGTAGAGAATATACAAAGTGTACTCAAATTGTACCTAACGTATTAAGAAGTGAGATTTCATAAAGTGACAGTTGTGGTCTATCCTGTATTTATGCCAAAGTGAAGAAACATGTCTTCGGGGAAAAGACTACTTAACAAACAGTAGATAATAGCTATCAAATTAAGCTATGTAGAGTTTGAGCTGCAGAAAGAAAGTGTAAATGTGTAAATATATAAGGAACTGGAAAATGGTTTCAAACCAAAGAAATTGCAGTTGTTTATATTTTTATAATAATTCAAGTATGTGTTTAAATGCAATTGTAGCTAGCAGGATCCACAGTACAGTTTGTTTGGATGCTGCTCTTTTACATATGTGCTGTGAAGAAGTCAACCAAGAAATGCAGACACATATATCTCTGATTATATGGGATCGATTTACTTTAAAGCATGAATTTCACTTCTTTGGATGATATGCCAATTCCCGTGTGCCGTGTTTAGTTCCATTTACATGTCATAAACAAAGATGAAAAAAAAAATATATAAGTTGAAATTCCAAACAACTCTAATTCGACGTGATAAAATTATATTTGAAACAAAAATAGTAAGAAAAGTTCTAATCAGTTAAGATCAAACGATAGAAGATTATGTAATTTAGATTCGCGATACAAATTATTCGGACATATAAAAATAAAATAAGTTACTCGGACATATTAAAATAATGGTAATTAGGGTTAAATATCTTGACGTTTGGTCAACTAGAACGTTTTATCCACGACTTTGAAAAGTAGAGTAAAATATCCTCAAGTTTTTCTCGTTATGTTATTTTGTCCTATCATCACTCACAGTATTATTATCTTGCCCCGTCACACGTTAAATTATACATTGGTGCCGAGGTAGCTGCCAACGTGTAATTGCTTTTTTTTAATATTCTCAGACGACGAAAACGACGTTGTTTTGGGCCAAACCCAAAAAATCATCGCAGCAAAATCCACTCTTCTGTCGTACAAAAAATTCATAACATAAAAAATCACCACAGCAAAATCACGTAATGTCGACGACTCTTCTCGTCCTCGGCGACCTCTCATTGCCAACACTTTCTCCATTGGCACTGAACAAGTTGATTCACATTTCCCAATTTCCAACACTTATTCCCAAATTGAAAACCCTATTTGAATTCCCAAATTGAAGAACTCAACACCATTGAAGTAGATGAATGTGGATAATGAGGGATGAGTGCGAATCGTCGACATGAATAAGCCATCGACGATAATTTTGCTGTTGTGAATTTTTCTTAGGCAGAATAGTGGAGATGGTGTCGTTTGAGATGGTAAATTTCAAACACTAGCCCACTTTTCATCTTTAGTGCAAAACGATGTCGTTTGGGTTTGTCTCAAAACGATGTCGTTTTTGTTGTCTGAGAATATTAAAAAAAATTGTTGGTCCCAAATTAGAGACACATAATATGCGGAAGCGTTAAAGACAGTTGCGAGAATTAAAGTGAGTTTTATTTCAACTGACTCAGGAAAAGTCAGTTGGGCTTCTCAAAAGTGTTTATCGTTTAGTCAGTTAAAGTTAATTTCAGTTATACTTCAACTACTATGATGCAACTGAGTTTGAAGATATTTTGGCAGGACTATAATAAACCAGTAAATTATGCAAGATATGTAGAGGTTCGGATCTGAAATCTCCTACGTCCTCTCTTCCTTCCAATGAAGGGAATTCCACTAATCGTTGTTATACACGGTGTGTTAACATGGTTTACAATTTAGATTCTTCTGTGACGGAGGACTTCGCCTTCCTCGATCGTAAGCACAGCAAATTGCAGAAGCTTTACTGAGATTCTTAGGCTTCTGGATCAGACAAATTTGAAATTTTTAGTTCTCTTCAAGAACGATGTTGGTTCGTATGAATAGTTCGTTGATAAGTAATGTTATCAAAAAACTTCTCAGAGTCCTCAGCTGTAAGCTTCGGACCACTGGAACGGTCTCGAGTTAAATACTCGGAGTAAGCTAGAGAGTTTGAGTGCTTAGAGATAGAGTAACAGATCTTGTGTGTGACTCACTCTTTCTCTCTTGAGATGTTCCTCTATTTATAGGGGAATGATTTGAATAGTAGCTGTTGTGAGACAACGGACAAATCCTTCTTTTTCGCCTTCTGCAAATGGAGCCATTGGTTGTACTTGAAGCAGGCTTTCTACCTCTTTTTCTGCTGACAGATAGGATAAAATTATTATTCGCTGGACAATAACTGGGGGTAGATTTCCTTTAAGGTACGAGGTGGTTGATCAGCTCTGGTTGTATGTCTTGTCACTTTTGACATTCTACCTAACCTCAATTGTGACTGAGTTTTAAGGTTGACTTGGATCTTGTCTTTATTTTCGAAGTGACATTCAATTGAACAAGATTCAACTAAACTTTCTATTCTGTTTTGCTCACTTAGCTGTCTAGTCAGATGATTGACTAATAGCTCAGATGTATTCCTTTCAGCTACTTACTCAGCTACTTCATACAGCTGATTACTCGGTTGTGGTGCTTATAGCTGACCATTAGCTATAGTCTTTATAGCTTAGTTATTCATAGTTGGGTACATCCTTCAGTTATGAATTTCTTTAGCATGCATCTGATCGTTCTTCAGTTTCCAGTTGGTTAATGTCAGTTGTATTATCTCATAGCTATGGTCTTCAATTCTTCAAGATCTAAGCTATTACAAGGGATAATATATACATGATTACATTTTAGTCTATAGATCCTATGTTAATGGTGTTTGTCATCATCAAAATTACACATAATTCCTAACAAAAATTACACGTTGGCAGCCACGTCGGTGCCAATGTGTGACGGGGCAATGTATTAACTCTGTTAGTGACGGGAGAACAAAATAACGTAATGGAAAAAATTTGAGGATATTTTACCCTACTTTTCAAAATCGTAGATAAAACACCTAATTGACCAAATATTAGGATATTTGACCCTAAAATAAAATAAATTGTTCGGACATATTAAACTAATTAGTCTATATCAATTCTTTCATAATTAGTATTTTAACTTTCAGTAAATTTCTCAAGTACTTCTAAAAATAAATTAAATTTTATTCCTTTTAGAATATTAAATATTTAATTCAATATGTTTTTTCTATAATAAAAGCATACTACTACAAGTCTATATATTATTTGTCAAGATTAAATAAAAGTGTTTTTGTTTGATTTAACAAAATCATTAGTTTTTAACTAATTAATTAGGATCAACAAAGATCTTTCCAGTAGTTTTTATTTGAACAAATGATAAAGTATAAAAATTATATTATTTACTATTCCATCATTTTAAAACAACAAAGGTCAATTTCATAGGATATGATCCTATTTTATTTTGATCTCAAAGATTTATTTTAAATTCTATATTTGCATGTTTGGTTTCACTGAAAAATTTTTGTCAAAATATCTATCAATTTAGTCCAAAAAACTATTTGACATTTTTAAACTATAATTCTATAAATTATTCTATGAACACATGATTCTCACTAGTGGATCCATTGATCTAGGGAGTGAAATCACACATTTTTTAAATTGGGATCAGAAATAAATTTATGAAATCAAATTAAAATAAAATAATGTACAATAAAATCAAAAATACAGTTCACTCAATTTTGAGAATATTATAAGTACATTTAAAACTCACATTAACTTCGATTCTCCAAATGCATTTAAAGCTGACAGAGGTAAATTATAAATTAAATTGGACACCACAAAAATGTAATCGTATATCAACAAAAAGTACATTATATCTATAATTTTCTGTAGTAATATGCAGTGTCTTTACCAACACAAGGTTCTGATTGAAAACTTTAATTTACTATTGCTTTATGCCATGCCCGGTTTCAAGCAACACATGAACAGTCCAGTCTCAGTTCTAGGCAAATGAACAAATCCTATGTTTCACAGTGTCAACAATCTACTCAAATAAAATAAAAAAAAGAAAAAAAAAATGCAAAACTAACTTCTTTCTGGTTTTACTCTATCCACTTGTTTCTTCTCGACAGCCCGCTCCTCCTCCTCCTCCGCCTCAAATGGCAGCACAACAACGGGAGCTGCGGGCACCGCGTCCCACCGCTCTTTAAGAAACTTGTTGAATGCTTCCACCATCTGCTTCCGAAACTCCAGCTCCCTTGTGAACAGATCAAAAATCAAGAATGCAGCCACGTATTTGAATGGGACGAGGAGAAGAATCATCGATCCCAGTAGCAGTGCCAGCGCAATCTCCATCGCTACCTGCCAAAGGTTCAAAAGACTAAAATCAAACACAAACTAGAGATATACATCCTTTCAATATTTTCTGGCAAATTCTTTTCTACTAAGCTGAGAGAGTGTACTGTACCTGAGGGTGGCCTGCAAGAATGATCGAACGTATTTTGAGTAGCACAACGTTCACGTTCTGGAGGGACTTCTCTACTTCGCGCATGGCTTCTTTCAGAGCGATAATCTTTTGGATTGTATTTGATGGAGGCTGATCATATATTGTAACTTTTCCAAAAAATCGTCCAAGACGACCTTGCTCTTTCAGCCCCTTCAGTATTAACATCCCAGTAGCGAAGATCATCAATGTCACCGGGAATATATATGACATCAAGTTTCTGTTGTAAAACCATATTAGCAACAACGCCATTACTAAGAGGCACTAGGCTTGAGGGGTTTGGAGAAGTTCGAATAAGTTTATCTAAAAAAATTTGACAAACTAAGATTGCCTTGTCTCCATAAACTGTGTAAGAGGGTGAAACTTTGGATTACCTGTAGATGAGAGTATATACAAGCCCGAGAAAAGATGCTGTTACGAGGGGATCATCCCAGCGCCTAAGTCGTTCAAAATTTCTAGCAGTGATAGTTAAAGGAAGGACAAGTTCCTGGATATGAAAAAACACAACTCAGAAGGGTGAATATTATTTTAATGGAAATAGAGTAACTAAGAACATGAATTAGAAATACTGAGGAAAATCATAAGGAAGTCCGAGATTTGTTTATAGCATATCAATGGAAATATACTTGGTCGATCATTCAAAGGTAAGGCAACAAAAAAATCGTGGTTTATGGTGGAAATCAAATAGATAAGCTATAGAAAGCAGTAAAAAGCTATGAACAAATTCTCTATTGAACCTTAAAGAGATCAATATTGCTAGGAATTCCTTCAATCATTGCAGCATCAATTGTTGCTTGTGTTTTCTCAGCTACCCTGTACTTATCCCTGCATGTTCTCGACGCCTTCTCCACTAAACTCATGTTAGCCACAACAAGGTTTTTGCTGAGCTCAACTCCCCCCTGTCTGATCGAAGAATTTTTCCAAAAAGCCAACGAAGCACCACTACCCCACGATGTTGATCTCATCCATTTACGCAAGTAGATACTTCCATCAATGTCGAAAACATGATTGCTACTTTCAGGAACCTCGCCATTTGTTCCCCCAAGTGGATCTGGTTCACTGTCGACGTCTGTTAGTTTCTTGATTATCGTCCCGCCCCAGAAATTTACAGCAAGGGTTTGAAGAACGACCTCCCCGTAAGGTGCATTGTGTAAATACGAAAACTGAACTAGCTTCGTGGGTTCATCGAGTGTCCTCTTCATAAATTGGAGAGCCTGAAGTCTAGCAATAGCATTTATGGCATTAGCAACAGCCCTATCCTTTCCTTTATGAGAACCATATACGTCATACACCGCTAGATCACCATCCTTGGGTCCGAATTCACGAATGAATTTGTATAAACCAATAACTTCACTTACGAACGCGTACCACACATCCCTTCTCATTTCGCCTCCTAAGTCGACAAATTCAAGTACCAAAGATGCAGACCTGCAAGTATATTTCGAATGTGCATGTGATTCTATGTACGCATGTATGTTATAACTGAAAGTTCGATAATAATGAAATTAGACCTATGGTCAAGTGAGAGATTGGTTATAGGAAGATATCAAGCAAATCCTTGAACGTAACTGAACTGCAAAGAAGGTAGGAGAAGCTTACTCACTCCGGACCAGATGCAACCGAGATGGCCGAGTCAAAAAGATTTGATCCCAAGGGTCCCACCCTTGTTTTTTCTACTCTTGAATCATTATGAGTAAGATCCAGCCTTACAGCATCTTTTTCTCCCACAATGCCAACTGCCTGAGAAAGTGCTATTAATCAAAACAATGAACAAGGGACTTCCCTTTCATTTATTCAATACACTTTTATTGTACATGGAAGTAGCTTGTGTCAACTTGTGGTTATGAGGTAATGCTATTTCCAATAGATGCAAATCACGTCACGAAAATTAAACATCGTGTACCATATAAAGCCTTCAATCAAGAATTCATAAGCAGTCAGTCTTCACAAATTCCTCGAAGGCAAATACCATATGAGTCTTTCCTTTTCAATCACAAAATTTTCTGTACCATAAAATTTTCCAGCAAATGTTCCGTCTATTCCAGTAAAAGCCCATGTACGGAGATATGATTGCTTAGCATCCTAGCTGCTGTATTAAAACAAAATCTACCAAAATTCTTCATAAAATACAAGTATGGACTAGCAGTTAGATGATATCCAGCTAAGTAGCTTCTTTGTCTGGTACAAAACATCACAGGTTCCCTAAGTCATTGCTATATACAATGCATCAGCCATGGACTAGTAAACAAAAAATTACAAGAGAGTTAAAGCCATGGAACATATTTGAGTTTTGGGTCAATACTTTGATAAGAGACATGTTTTGAGGAATCATATGATTCTTAAGCAACTCCAGAGGCAGTTTAAAAATTTTGTAGCTTCCAAATTATTCAACTAACTCAATGGCAATACCTCAAAGTAAAGTGCCCTATCAGTTAAAGTGACCTTCCCTGGCCACGCCTTGTTATCTGCCCATCTTATAACAGGTTGTTTTCGGCTTGAACCAAGGCAAAGGACTTTTTCCTTGGAAAAATGGGAAAACTCCTGAAATTGATACGACTTCCGGCCTTCATGCACTCTACAAATTATGATGAAAAAAAAAAAGTTGAGACGTCAACCAGATAAATTCTAAATACACATTATACTATTAGTATCCTCTCACATAAGAAAACACAGTCCTAATAATGTGTAAAAAGAGATAAAGTATATCAGTATTGGAGCAGTACTGCCTGAGTATACTCAGGCAAACATAACTGGCTATGCCACATGTTTTAGCTTTGTAAATAATCTTCCTTTCTTCTATTTTTTTTTTAAGCCAAAAGAAGATCTGGCTTGAAAATCAAATGGCATGAACAATTATCTTCGTAATTCGCAATATATGATGCTTACAAATGGATGAACTTTAATGAAACAAAGACAAGAACTTGACACAGAAATTACGGAACAAATGATGACAACAGAATATTAAAAGTCAGCAATCCCATTTCCATGAATTGTTTCTCATTTATTATTGGGAAACTCAATTTTCCTTTTACAAACTTGAGACGAGTCAAATACTTTAGGGAAAAGTCGATTTAGTGTTTTGCTGAATTTCAATATTTTCACAACATTTCATCACTGTGCGCCAACAATTCATAGACACAAAGGGGCTTATCAAAGTCAACCAACATCAATAAGCTTCAACTTTTTTTTATGAGGTAATGAATTTAGATAATAAATTTAGTACCTCAGGTGAAAGTCAACTAAAGATAATAAAAGATCAACCAGGTGAATAATATACTTATATATGTATCAACCAGATGAATCAATAGTTACATAAGAATTCACTGAGGGCTAGTCGGCACATGATGGCCACCTAGCGCCTAGGTTGGCTGGCCGGCTATGATTTTTTAATTCTTTGTTTTTGAAATGAGCAAATTTGCAATATAAGTCTCAAAAAAACATATTAATTTAAACGACATAAATGATAAAATCATCAATCAAATATTAAACTAGCCAAAACAAAGGGGATGCTACCTCTACATAAAAGGGACTAAAGTGGAACAAGAGGTTAAGAGCCTCAGCAACCAGCCTGAGGATGTACTGGGTCGTCTAATGAAAGTTGAGCTCTGATAAGAGACTCAATCCCAATTTCATTTATTCATTTATTTTTAAATGAAAGTGGTCACATCATAGCTTTGAGACACCTAAGGGGGCAAAAGTAAAATCAGCGTCTAGCTACCTAGACTCGACAAGAGCTGCCGACGCCAACTAGAACCAACTAGGTGTGCAACCAAATTTTAGTGAATTTTGTTTTCAAAACGGCAGCACCTACTCAGCACATGG
Source organism: Ocimum tenuiflorum (assembly GCA_001278415.1). Taxonomy (NCBI): domain Eukaryota; kingdom Viridiplantae; phylum Streptophyta; class Magnoliopsida; order Lamiales; family Lamiaceae; genus Ocimum; species Ocimum tenuiflorum. Next base: position 11,415 of record AYJT01017739.1, on the reverse strand, counting down.
GTTTCTTGATTATGTATCCCTTAAGAGAGGGAAGGGGGAGAAGCAGATAATGAGAAAATTCATCAAAACCCTGAATAAGCCCAATGTTACCAAGGCAGAAGGCTCATGGACTTTTTTTATAGTTACAAATGGGAATTTATAATGGTGTTGGAACATAAGGCATCATTACCAAGCAAGGAGAAGAATGCTCACTTGAGAAGTTCATTTATATATGTTGACCATATGCTAAACGAGACGCCCTTATCGTCACCAGCTAGAGCTTTGAAAAGATTGTGTACAGTGGGACAATCAGCCACACCAGAAACAGCAGGCGCAATGCGAACAAAAGCCTCTTCTCCCACGAGCTTCTTCTACAATTTAATAAAACATTTTTTTGGTTAGGATAGTTAGTGTCTGTATATGTAGTAAAAAAGACTAATTATCATATTCACCAGTTCTACACTAATAATTGAGCCCTGCATTACCGATGATTTTTTCAACATTCCAAGATTTTCACGTTGACTAGGCAGTTTTTTTCTGGTTTCCCAAAGATAATGTATAGTAAACTTTAATAAACATTTAATCAAATCATAGAAATCAAGGCATGTACAGTATTTTTTAAAATTCTAAACTTAAACAAGATAACTTTTTATGGCCCAACTCTGACAACATGCAATAAGTTCGAGAAGCATTTAATTATACCTACAATTAAGGAAATATACAGGAATGCAGATAATTGTCAATGCACGGAAATCCTGAGAATAGACATAAAGATAATACCTGAAAATCATTTTTTCCAAGTAATTTAGCTTTGTTTCCCTTTCCTTTTCGGACAGGAATCTCCCATGCAAGCATAGTTATAAAAATTAGTCTCTGAAATGCAGGTTCCTGGGATCAGAGGCAAAAGGATCAATTTTTCAGTAAATCTCAAATACTTAACTAGAGCAGCTAAGAAAAGAAAAAAAAGGCAAAAGAACACATAATTGGAAAATCTTGAGCTAGACGTTGACTGTTTGACTTTACAGGAAGGAAGGACTTTTTAAGGAACAATGTAGTCTAAGCTACCACGAAGTATGGCCGTTAATGAGAAGAAAGGTAATTTTTGTATTACACCAATCTTCTTTTTGGGAAAGCTCGTTCTTTTGTTTCTCCGAGAAAATGCTGAAAGGGAACAACTGTGTTGCATTTTTACATCAGCCATCTAACCTACTTTTTGTAATATGCTGCCATCCAGATAACTAACTTTAGGGCAGATAGCAGAACCATATCTGATCATCACACTCACTAATTAACATTTGCAAAGTTTCTCACCTTAGATGATAAGCACATTTATATGTATTTCATATCCAATGCTGTTAGCCATGGTGCAAAACAGTAAACATGTCAATAGAATCATTGCCTTTTTAATCATTACTCTCTTGAAAGAGATATTCATCTCAGAGAAAGACAGACGACAGTTAAAAAATATTTAAATAATTCATCAACATTACCCTCTATGTCCTTTTAATTTTATTTTGATCCAGGACTAATTTGTTCTAGCATGTATAAATTGAAATGGGGCATATTTACAATTTTTCATGCTGCAGGATGATCTCAGGTACTCTGGTTGTATAAAAAGAACACTTAAAAACAACAGTCAACAAAAGTCGGTGAGCAAGACCAGATTCAATTATATGATTGTGGTTGCTGATCCTGGAATACCGTTACAATTCAGCACCTAATCTAGTATAAAATATGAGGTAAACCAGTATTTGTATGAGAGTTAAAACTGAAATAGTGCAGCAACAACACAGACCTTGAGGCCAGGATGAAGTTCAGCACTATTCCTCGACAAAAACCTGAAGCAGCAATACTCCACCAAATTACGTGGATCACTATAAACTGAATCAGGAACAAGTGCTTTGAATATTTTCTGCATTTTCTGCCCTGTCAATCCATTCATCCTGCATGTCTTGGACGTGGGAAAAGTCAAAAATTAATCCTTCATACCAGAACGATATATTGCTTCAGTATTTGGCCTTTGTCCATACATAATATCTAAACGAAATAGCACATCCAGTTATGCTATAGAGTTCAATATTTCAAGAAGAAATCAGGATAAAAATCTACTGCAGTTTTACAAGTATCTATTTCTAAGCCTGGAGAACACAGAAAACACTACAAAGATTTTTCTAGTAGTTAACTTCTACTTATGGAGATGTCATAGTTATGCCTCATCCTCTAAAGATTCCTATCAATAAAACGAGTTATTCAAAGCTAATACATAAATAAGGTTTTCATGCAGAACCACAATCAGAGTCCTGTTGCACAGATTTCTGAATTGGTTGAATTAGGCATATGACTGAACTTATAGTTACAGGCTCACAAAATTCATTTCATTCTACAGAAAATCAATTATGCAGAGTGGACCAGAAGATGATAGAAATAAACGCCTAACGAAAGTTTATGGAATGAAAAACTGAAAAAAGGAAGTGACTGTACCGGCTAAATTGTTCAATGGAAACAATGGCAGCTTCAGAAAGCTCTCCTCCAGGAGTTCTTGAATCAATGGTTGGTTCAGTAATCATTATGCCATCCATATCTTCAGTATCATTCTGCGGATTAGGCTTTCTATCATGAACAGATTTTACTAGTGGAGAAGCTACTTCGTTGAAAAAGCTTTGGGTCTTCGATAGCCATTGGTTTACTGATTCTTGTAATGCATCTGTCAGCAAAACAATAACACAGGCACAAAACATATAACGTTTCCTAATCATCACCACATGAGAAGATTAAAAAGAAAAGAAAGAAAAACACTAGTGCTAGGTATATTTTTTTGGCTAGAAGTATCCTTAAAGCACAAATAATTCTGGAATAATCATAGATAATATCTCAAAGATTAATCTTGAACAATATTATGTTAAAGGAAGGGTGTGAAGGAGATTATGACAAGTTAACTGGAGGGATTCGTCTAAAAGGGGAATTCTAGAAAGCTTAGTCATTTGTTTACAATCTATTATCTTCTTTATCAATTATTTCTTTCCCAACTATCACCATCTGTTTGCTCTCATGGTCCAACGATCAAGTGTTAAGATGCAGGCGAAATCAAGTTACCAAATGGTGTTGCAACCTTTCTCTACCTTCCTTCCATTAAGATAACATATATAGGCTAAAAACAAAAGTAATTCGGAACTCACGCGCATCAATATCGTTGAACTTCCAATTCTTGTCTCCAAGAGACTGCCCCGCCAGCTTGAACCCAAATTTGTTATCTGGGCTCAAAGAAGAAGAAGAAGAAGAAGACGACGATAAATTGGGGGAATCTGAGGAACCATTCTTTTCGCAGCAGACAATCCTGCAAAATTGATTTTGCTTGTGATGTGAAGTTGCGGAAAATTTAGGGGTTGGCCATATGTGGGACGTTTCGAGTGGGAATTTTGAGAGCATGTTTCCAGCTCAAGAATCAAAATTTCATGATCTCGATCGAACTTTAGGATTCAATATTATGATTCCTTGATTCGAGATTGAAGACTAACAGATAAACATTGGTAAAAAGGACAGATTATGAGGAAAGAGCATATTAAATTGGTCCAAGAAAAGCAAGGGAAACGAGGAAGGGGACAAGGGGCTACTTCGCCAAGTAATGCAGCTGCTTGGATCGGTAATAAGACCGACCATAAAAATTTGATTACATAATATAATGCTTTCAAAAAAAAATTATATACATAAAATTTTTAAATTTTGTTAAAGGGGAGCTCGAAAGTTGAGTAGGTAACGCAGTGCACTCTCCGACACACTAAAAAGAACAAGGGAATTTTATCATTATTATAAGTCATGTTAATCTCATGCTCATTTTGCGACTATGGTTGTTGCAAAAATGAGTAAATTACAATCTTTTTCCAATCGTCCCTCTTTTAAAAAGTTGTTGTTTTGGTCTCAAAATTAATGAAATACTAATGTGAATCACGCATTTATGTGTTTGTTTATTTTATATTTAGCTTAACTATATTGTTGTAAATGATTTATAAAATTTAAATTAAAGATACAAAATACTTTTTTTATTGGAAGTGCAAAAATATTTTAATATATAGTTTGTCAAAAAGGATATTTGTACCAAACTAAGCAAAACCTTGTCGTATATGACCAAAAATACAATTCGGGGGGCATTTGGGTTAATCATTCTCAATCACTATTGATATGAGTTTGATAGTTTATGAATGGGTATGATTTAATCATTTCAATACAATTGTTTGGTTTATGACTTGGGTTCATTTCCAAACACTCAAAAATTAACACTAAAAAATTAATACAATGGAAGAAGAAGGTTGTTGGTTCCAAATCAGATAATATAGTTTTGCGAAAGCGTTAGTCAATGAAACAGTTATGGAAAATGATGAGACCAAATTTTAATCTCAGTTGACTTGTTGACCAAGTCAGTTGAGTTAATGAAATGTGTTTGTTTAATCGAGTAGGTTTTAGGGTTTATTCTCAGTTATACTCCAGCTACAGTGAGGTAGCTGGGTTTCAAACACTTCAAGAATTTAATAAAACCGCAAACGACACAAAAATTATAGAGGTTTGGATTAAACAATTCTACATCCTCTCTTCCTTCTAGATGAAGGGAATTCACTAATCCTTCTTGTACACGGTGTGTTAAAACGGTTTACAATAGAGATTCTTCTAAAATGGAAGATCTCTTCTGTCCTCGGTCGCAGGCACAACTGATATTGGAAGATTCACCGGATCCACTCCTAGGATTCTTGATCTGTGAGTGAAGGTTTTAGTTCCCTTCGTGAACTTAGATTGAGTTTGGTAGTTGTTCTTAGATAAGGCATGTCTAAGAACTTTCTCGGTATCCTTAGCTGAGAGCTTTGGATCACCGGGTTGTCTCGAGTTGGAAACTCGGAAAGCTTTAGGTGCTTGCAAGAGAGAGTGAGCAGATAGATGTTGGATGACTTAGAGCAGATAGAGATTCAGTAGTCTTTTCTCTTCTTTTGACTCCACTATTTATACTCGTCGGATTTGAATAGTAGCCGTTGAGAGGTAGTTGGAAAGCATGGGTTGAATTGTTAAATCCATTGTCAGAGGAATAGAGTCGTTGTTGTACTTGCAACATGCTTTTCAGAATTTTATCCACCGGTCCGTCAGCTTACGGCTATGTACCGCTGGATAATACCTACTATCAGAATATATTTTTAAGAAACATTCCGAAAGTCAGCTCAGAATATTCCTCTTTTATCTCAGTTGTCTAAAAGACAACTGGGCTGATCTTCTGACTTGATAGAGAGAGATCCCCCGAATGTCAGTTCTCTTCTTGGAAGTCAGCTCTGGAGTCAATCTTGTGTTTAAGCTCAACTGTTAGTTCAGAGCGAACTGCAGCTGAATTCTTTTCATAGCTGAGGAGATTCAGCTGAAAACCTCACAGCTGGGTTGACACAGTTGTGGTCCAGTTACCACAACAGAACATGATCTTCTGAGATTCTTTACGTCTTGAACCTTCCAGGTTCAGCTCTTCGCAAACCTATGCTATTACAATTCAGACCTATACAACATTACATTCTAAGATCATTTTTATACTACTGACATGGTTTCTGACATCATCAAAATATTCTAATTCTTAACAAAGATCTTCACCGTTCATAACCACGATGAAGCAGAAACATTTCTGCCAAATATTTCTAGCATGATTTTTTTTTCATCTAATTTATCTTCTTCATAGACATTAATGCTCAAAAACCCACAAAACCAAATATCCAAATTCACACGACCCATTAGCAATTTCCAACCTAGTTTGCCAATAATATCGGCATGTTTGCCATCATGTTTTCTTTAATCTTCCTTCTTCTCTACGGCAAATTTGACCACCGTGCTACCGCCATCGTCCACAATTTTGACAACCAAATCCATGACGGCCACCTCTGGTCCCACTTTGATGTCAACAAGACTGTCGTGGAGTCTCTCCCCTTCTTCTGATACTCCTCCCGTGGAGGCTCTAGAGACGGCCTCGACTGCATCATTTGTCTCTCTACATTTGAAGATGTTGAGATTGTAAGGCCGCTGCCTAAATGCAAGCATGCTTTTCATATTGATTGCATCAATCAATGGCTTGAGAAGCACGCTACTTGAAAGGTCACCGTCGTTGACCTTTGCAGCGGCAACACTCTAGTAGTTTGAGATTTTTGTGATAAGAATTCAATCTAGGGTTTTATGTAGAAAGAGAAAGAAGCGAGGTGGAAAGAAATGAGATTTGGGAATGTAAAGTGAAACTCGTCCCATCCCAAGGGATTTGGGGATTTCCAATTATTGAGGAATGGTTCCAAAAAAATTTATTCTCAAACCCGTTAACCAAACAGTGAGTTTTGGAATCATCTTATTCCCCAATTCCGAAAGACACAAACCCAATGCTCCGTTACTCTTGCAATAGTAGAAGTTTTTGGTTAATGAATTTAAATTTCACTTATAGTAAATGGGGAGGGGTAAAAAGTTGTCATATTGGTTAAATTAATTTAATACATGCGTGTTGTGTGACCTAATACGTTACGTCCCGACCTCCGAAAGAGGAGTCGGTCTGTCAGGAAGGGACTGAAGGATAAGAAACGATAACCAAATGATCAAACTTAATAATTTGCACTGATTATTTAAACAACTCAGCTATATAAAAGGATTCCAACACAACCACCTGATCATATATGATCAATGAAACATAATTTACATCATACACAATGATCGATACCAGAGTACGCAGCATAGGATCTCATCGAAAAACATATATGAAGATGCATAATTCAGAATTTATTTATTATTACAAGGTTCAAAAGATTTATTCAGCTTGGCTCGACCGTCTTCACTTGCTCAACCTGCATGTTTGGAAATACATAGAGGGCTGAGTACAACGTACTCAGTGAACAGATTGCCAAAATATTCACAAGATTGTCATGCCAAGTAATAGTGACATATGGTTTTTATTGTAAATCAACCCGCATGTACCAAAATATTTTCAGGCGACTACGCAGTCAATAACATCATGGATTCACTATCGGTTTCACGATTAGTGACCAGGAAGCAGGCCTACTTCCATGGCCACGGTAATCAGCCTATTCGGTAGGACATGCTCCTACCAGGTCTAGTACCACAGTGCACAAATCTCGGTATTTAATTATCATCGAGATCTGATCGTTTATAAAAACCTTCACATACATGCTATGCACAAGGCTCTGGCCGTATTTCCCGGCTCAAATTTCATACAAATTCTCTGGCCATATTCCCCAGCTCAGAGGACAGATAGGAATCCATAAAATATTTTAGGCATGATCAATCAATTTGCAAACAAAATATATTTCTCATGTTAGCATTTTCGCAAACAATTTGAAAGCACATTTTCGAGTTAAGAAAGCCTACCTTTGTTTCTATTTATTAGTTGGTGGAATATTTCTTTTCGCTCGAGTGTCATGCTCTACGAATCCTTCAATAATCATAAATCCTTAATTAGAATTAATCCTAATTAAAAATTAAGCTTAAACTTAGAAAAGCTCAAAACTTAAATTATTATAAATCTTAGTGGTGCTAATCAATAATATGATTAATTAATAACCTAAATTACTAATGCGAAATTATCATATGTATCTGCTTGCTAAAGTTTCTAAAATACAAATTAATCAAATATGATTCAATTACTTATCTTGCAAGAACAGGACATACTGGTTGGATTAAGAAGAATAGTATACTTAGAGCATATGAATTCAATTGTCATATAATTTAACATAAAAGCTAAGCAAAGCTAAGCGCTGCACACTTGATAAACTACTTGCAAGTTGTGGTTACATGCACATAATCATACTTATGTTACATGAAAGCACATAATATGTATGCATAGTTACCTACTGTATATATGCGTACATAATTTCTATCCAAAAAAGTGTGTACCATGAATAAATAACCATAATATGAAGTCTAGGTGTACTTTCCACACAATTTATATATTGAAATTAAAATCTTAATGATTATGTGCTACATGTGTGAGGGATAAAACTAATAAATCAAGAGGGTTCAAAAGTTGACATTACTGTACATGCATTAAATGAGTAATAATTAAAGCAAAATAAAACTGTTCTTAATGGGACTCGAACTCAAACCAGTTTGACAAAAATAACTAACCTCTACCACTAGATTATGAAACTCTAATAGCATGCAAACACAACAACAACATATATATAGATAGCGGGTATCAGTGTGTTTTTTTTTGCTTCAATCAGCAGAATTGGCAGCATGTTCTTAGCAACCTTCTACCTGTTTTACACCATAGTTCAAGCAAATGATATAAAATGATAACCCTATTCAATATATTTGCATGGGAGTTACGCGTTCGATATCGAGAGAACACGTTCAACGTAAATCAAGTACTACCTCTTCGATTTTGCTCCTTCGCAGTAACAATAAGCTCGAAATTTGCACTCCTTTGCCAATCACCCGAAGCGTTTCCCCTCTCGGAATTTCTCTCGCACAGGTTCTGTTCTAGTTGGGAAAGAAATAAAAGAACTTAAAATATAGAAGGATAACTATATATAGAGGGTACTGAGGTTTAGCTTCCGTCGGAAGTTTAGAAAGATTTACATCTATTTATTAAATTATTTAATATGGCGGCTAGTTGTTTCTTTTATTTTTTTTTTCTATAATGGTTTATGGTCCAACAATTTCAAAGAGAGAATTCAGCCTTGGATTATATTTACGTCCATGCTTATTTATATATTATATACAAATATTTTTAATTAAAAGTATTATTAAGGTTAATAATATATATAAAATGGCGGCTGATCTCTTCCTTCGGCACATATGTATTTACGTAATATGTGTAAATATTCACAAGATAATAACATGCATGCATGGCTTATACTTGGCCACTAAGAAATGTATTAGATATACACAGACATATAATTAAATAATATATCATGTTGATTAATCATCATTGAAAGGTGTCACCGTCGGAAATACTTGTGATAATTATTATGTTGTTGGAATGGGTTACTAATCCTATTTAACAATTATAATATATATGTACAAGTATATATATATATATATATATGAATATATATTTATATTTATATAAATATTATGACACTATATTGAAAATAATATACACTTCGGGAATTCATTTCTAGGGTTGTTACATAATATTCGATATCCGCATATATTAAAATATAATTAGCAAAATTATTTGTGTATTAATTTTTAGTGATTATTCAAAAAACATATCCATAAATAATTTGTATAACTATGCCATAAGTTATGACTTCACATCTATCTCTATATTAAAGGAATATCCTCTAGGGTTTCTCCTTATCAATTAAGAATGTTTTAATTTAATATATACAGGGTAGGGTGGCGCCAAAGAGACTTATTTACAAGATGTTCTAAATCGCTGATGAAAGGAAATGAATAGATAGATTCGAAAGATTGCTTCATTTAACAAAAATGGGTTGCGAGGCTGGGCTCTGAGATTTGGAGCGATCTTCGCTGACACGTGTTTTCTTCATATTCATGCTCACCGAATTGGATTTGAACCAGCATAGACATATTGCCAACGAATTTAAGATTAGCAAAGCGGGAGACGAGAGGGAAGGAGAATCGTTCAATTACTTTTTGTAATTTTCTAATTGTTTGAAAGTCGAATTAAGGATTAACCCATAACCTTTTGGGTGGAATTTCCAACTTTGCAGGGTAAATCCAACCTTTCACCCTACTGTGCAAGACAACAGAGGATGAAGAGTTTGTTTAACTCTTTTAGAACCTGGGAAGGGATCTAGATTGAATGAATGCGCATGACTCGTACTCTCTTGTACCACCTTGGTAGCTACGAATAAGTCAACCATAGAAAAACCGTTTCACCACCGTAGGGGACTTCCAAGTTTTAATCCCCCAAGGGGGGAGGGGGAGCTACGGTCGAACTCTAATTCTTGGAAGAAGTCAGGGTCCATCCAATTCGCTCCAAGAGACAGGCATGGAAATATGAGATTCAGACTCATGTGACAAGCCAAGGCCCTGAAAGGACGACTAACAATATACCGCCTTCTTCAGGAGGCATTACAATGGAACCTCTTGTTAGATCTGGACAAGGGAATTGACTTGCAAAGAGTGCCAAGCTACTCGTAAATCTTATAGTGCGGTTTGACACCACCTTCAATCAACTGTGTTGCATAAAAATTCCTCCATTTCTTTCTAAGAAGAAAGTAAATAATTTGAATATCTATTTTCTATTCATCATTAGGTTGATGAATTAAACCAGATAATTATATTAGTGAAATAAAACGGCCTTCTTTCTTCTTGCTTGAAGCTATGTCAAAGAAGTATAAAAATCTGCTTAGCCCACATGAGCTCCCGATATACAAGGGGAGTTTGCCCATCCCTCTCTCTTCCCGGCTAGTAGTTTATAAGGTGTCTTTATTCTGAACGGGTCTGCTTGTGGTCGGCTCTCGTATAAAAAAATAGTTTCACTTATGGGAGGCTCTTATATATTACTATTTTAGGAATTTACGACCTTAACCATCCTTGGCCTCGATGGAGCATCAAACACTCTCCCTAGCTGTGAGAATCTCTTTGATGTTGGTCCTTGGCCCTGGAAAGACTTTGGTCGCATAAAAAAGATCACTCATTCTTCAATTAGGGACAGGTGCACGAACGACAACTGTTCTCTTGTTGTCAACTCCAACTGTCCTACTAGGCGAAAGACACCTCCTTGAACATTGCTTCTTCAGACCGAACTGAGGAATCCCTTAGATATGATGCAAAACGGATCTTGTTCTATCTTTGATAAGAGATATCGCTATGAAAAATACAAATTAGAGTTTGAAGAATGCAGATAGAGGAGGATGTCACATAGTTTGGGCTCCTAGAATATAGTGCCCTTGGGGCTTTCTATTTGATTGCTTAGCTAGTGCTGCAGTCGGGATTAAGCTTATTGTTTATCGCATGATCTTTGTAACAGAGGCATGGATTCTTAAAGGCTAAGTCTCTATTTTGCAAAGCAAAGGGAGGCGGGTGATATAAATTTCCTTTTCCTCGGATCAGTGACTCTTGCTTGCTTGACTGATTAAGGTTCCACTTTTAGCTGATACGATAAGTCCCTAGACAAGACCGGATTTTGCACATGCAGTTGGTGTGATAATAAGAGAGACCCTTCCTCCAAGACCAGAATCAACTTGATGAATTTCTTTCATGCCTTACTTGAAAAGGTTGTTCACCTCTTTGAGCTTCTATTGAATCGAGAAATAATATGAATTTGATTTGCCATCTTTTTTATACATGCTAGTTCATTGATTTTGGGTTCATGGGATCATCTTTCTTTTGCAAGACTTCAAAAAGTTTCGAGCAGATGACAACCATGCAACACATGTATGAAAGTACATCCCATTAAAAATAGGTTTTGTTGTTCATATGTCAAGGGCCCCTTTCCTGCAATAGATC
>AYJT01017669.1:0-11671 GCA_001278415.1 Ocimum tenuiflorum | reverse complement strand
GCGCAACTTTAAAGCCATGCTATCTGCTATCCAAATAATAACCAACTAGGGGGCAGGCCTTCTCGCTCTAGTCGTCGTACGCAGTCACCTCACAAAACCCTGTGAGTGTGATTGGCACGAATGCACATAATCAACGTCTTCCAAGCCAGAACATCAACTCCCTCAATGGCTCCCAGAGCCGGATCATCATCATAGACAGATAAACATGCAAGACATATACAGGCCAACACATTGGATTCGTAAATACTGCACTTGAGAATTTTCACAAAATGGTAAACATGATGTGTGTACATATTTTGGTTTAAGAAAAGCCCACTTGACATCTTCAATACTTAGTAGTTTTCTCTTCGTCGAGCTCATTCCGCTTCATGTCCTCTTGACACATACACCTTCACAGGAAGTCAGGAGCGTGTGAGGATTTCATCATGGACTCACTTAATAATTGTTATCGCATTTTGTAATATAAAGTTCCTGATTCAGTCGACGGGTTTGGAGTGGAGACTCGAGTATAAACGGGTCAACAACAAAAGAAATTTAATCAAGGTTAGGAATAGGATCAGGTCGATCAGACATGGATCGGGTCAATCATTTCATTAAAAGACTTATGGATCAAAACCATGAACGAGCTAATTTAAATTACATAGGATCTGGTCGATCGGGGACTAATCGGGTCGATCAACAAATTTTGGCTGAGATCGAGTCGATCGGATGATGATCACGTCGATCATCTCGAAATTTGGGTTAAAATAGAGGATCGGGGTTCATATCGAGTCAATCAATAAATTTTGGGTTAGGATCGAATCGATCATGGAAGGATCGGGTTGATCGAGTTTTAAAGGTGATCAAGTCGATCAGGAATGGATCGAGTCGATTTAGTAATATGATCGAGGGTTTGATTGGGTCGATAGGGTTTTGAAAGTGATTGAGTCGATCAAGAAAGTGTCGAGTCGATCAGAATGATCAATCAGGTTTGGTCCAAATTAAGTGTTTAAGGTATCTATGGATTCCAAAATTCAAGTAAAATAATATTATGGAGTCAAAACCAACATTCTAACATGTTTTCGGCATCAAATTAAAGAGAGAAGAAACTAGGATTTGGCCAAAGGTTCTCAAATCAAACAATAATCAACATCATGATTTAAGATATGATATGAGCATGCTTTAATCATCAATAATCTAACATATAAAACATTATTCAAGGTAGCATGCTTGATTTGATAATGAGAAGGGGACTTCGGTTTACCTTGAAATGGATTTCAAAATCATAATTGAGATGATGGCTAGCACTCCCTCTCGATTTCCCGTTTGATTTGATGCTCACCGGACATTGTGGTTCGATAAATTTTCTAAGTGTAGAGTGAGAAATAAATTTGCAAGAGTTTGCGATCAATTTTGAGGGTGAGGAAATGAGGGGAGAGGCCCTCTATTTATAGACGAGGAAGGGCATGCCATGACGAAATTGATGATGTCATCGGACAGTCTCCAAACCCTTGACACCGCGTATTTGATCATTTCAATATTCGATCCGATTGAAAAAAATATTTCTACAAAATTTACGGAGGATAATTTGCTCAAATTATTGATTTCCGAACCATATTATCGTTCGGAATTTCGTGACATCATAACCCGGTATTCCTGATAAATAGTAAAATCGCGATAACTTTCATTCTACTTATCCGATTCGAATTCCGAAACCACTTCCCAATTCCCCATGAAACTTTCTATTATTTAATCACATTTTTACCATCAAATGATGACAATATAAGATCTCAAATTTTCTTTTGCTTTCTATTAGCAAATAATTGTATAATGTAGGAAAATTTGTACGATGTGTTCCACTAACGAAAGCCTATAATTTGGTCCTACAAACATGGTCGTGAGGAAAAAGACTCAGTTTTAATCAAGTAGAAAATAGGAACCCCCATGCAAAGTAGGTCTTTTGACTGTTTCAAAACGCCTTCTTCCAATGATTTAGGTTAAATCTGGCGATCGTGACTTACGAAAGTCTATAATTTGCTCCTAGGAACATGGTCCTGAGAAAAAAAACTCAGTTTTAATCAAGTCAAAAATCGGAATCCCCATGCAAAATCGATCTTTTGTTTATTTCTAAACGTATTTTTTCGATGATTTAGGATGAATCTGGTGGTGGTGATTAACGAAGCCTATAATTTGGTCCTAGGAACATGATCGTGATGATAAAACTCAATTTCAATCTAGTAGAATATCGGAACCCACATGCAAAATGGGTCTTTTGACTGTAACAAAACACATTTTTTCAATGATTTAGGATGAATCTTGTGGTGGTGGCTAACAATAGCCTATGATTTCATCCTAAGAATATGGTCATGAGGAAAAAATTCTGTTTCAATCAAGTCAAAAATCGTAACCCCCATTCAAAATAGGGCTTTTGTTTATTTCAAAATGCATTTTCTTAATGATTTAGAATGAATCTAGTGGTGGTCACTAATGAAAGCCTATAATTTGGTCTTAGGAACATGTTCAAAAGGAAAAACCTCAGTTTTAGTCAAGTTCAAAAATCAAAACCCCCATGCAAAATAGGTCTTTTGTTTATTTCAAAATGCATTTTCTCGATATTTTAGGATGAATCTGGTGGTGGTGAATAACGAAAGCCTTTGGTCCTAGGAACATGCTCGTGAGGAAAAAAATCAATTTTAATCAAGTATAAAATCGGAATCCCCAAGCAAAATTGGTCTTTTCTTTATTTCAAAACGCATTTTCTAGATGATTTATGATGAATCTGGTGGTGGTGACTAATGAAAGCCTATAATTTGGTTCTAGGAACATGGTCGTGAAGAAAAAAAAATCAATTTTAATCAAGTAGAAAATCGGGACCCCATGCAAAATAGGTCTTTTGACTATTTAAAAAAATATTTTTTCAATGATTTAGGATGAAACTAAGGTGGTGACTAACGAAAGACTATGATTTGGTCATACGAACATAGTCGTGAGGAAAAAAATACAGTTTTAATTAAGTAGAAAATCGGAATCCCCATAAAAAATAGGCATTTCAACTGCTTTAAAATGCATTTTTTGATGATATTGGATGAATATGGTGGTCGTGAGGATAAAATTTAGTTTTAATCTAGTCAAAAATCGGAACCCGCATGCAAAATAGGTTTTTTATTTATTTCAAAATGTATTTTCTCGATGATTTAGAATGGATCTAATGGTGGTGATTAACGAAAGCCTATAATTTGGTCATAGAAACATGGTCATGAGGATAAAACTCAATTTTAATCAATTAGAAAATCGGAACGCACATGCAAAATAGGTCTTTTGACTGTTAAAAAACACATTTTAGGATGAATCTTGTGGTGGTGACTAACGAAGCCTATAATTCGGTCCTAGGAACATGGTCGTGAGGAAAAAACTCAGTTTTAATCAAGTAGAAAATCGGGACCCCCATGTAAAATAGGACTTTTGTTTATTTCAAAATGCATTTTGTCAATAATTTATTATGAATCTGGTGGTGGTGACTAATGTAACCCTATAATTTGGTCCTATTATCATGGTCGTGAGGAAAAACTCAGTTTTAATCAAGTTGAAAATCGGAACCACATGCAAAATAGTCTGTTAAAAAACACATTTTTCAACGATTTAGGATGAATCTTGTGGTGGTGACTAACGAAGCCTATAATTCGGTCATAGGAACATGATCGTGGGGAAAAAACTCAGTTTTAGTCAAGTAGAAAATCGAAACCCCCATGCAAAATAGGTCTTTCGTTTATTTAAAAATGCATTTTCTCAATGATTTATTATGAATCAGGTGGTGGTGACGAATGAAAGCCTCTAATTTGGTCTTAGGAACATGGTCGTGAGGAAAAACTCAGTTTTAATGAAGTAGAAAATCAAAACCCTTATGCACAGTAGTTCATTTTGACTATTTCAAAACGTTTTTTTTCAATGATTTAGGATGAATCTGGTGGTGGTGACTAATGAAAGCCTATAATTGGCTCGTAGTAGCATGGTCGTGAGGAAAAAACTCAGTTTTAATCAAGTAGAAAATAAGAACCACCAAGCAAAATAGGTGTTTTGTTTATTTTAAAACGCATTTCTCGACGATTTATTATGAATTTGGTGGTGGTTACTAATAAAAGCCTCTAATTTATTCCTAGAAACATGGTTGTGAGTTAAAACTCAGTTTTTATCAAGTAGACAACCGGAATCCCCTTGCAAAATAGGTCTCTTGACTATTTCAAAAAGCATTTTTTCAATGATTTATGATGAATTTGGTGGTGGTGACTTACGAAATCCTGTAATTTAGTCCTAGGAACATGGTCGTGAGTAAAGAACTCAATTTTAATCAAGTATAAAATCGGAGCCCCAATGCAAAAATAGGTCTTTTGAATGTTACGAAACATATTTTTTCAATGATTTATGATGAATCTGGTGGTGGTGACTAACGAAAGCCTATAATTTGATCATCGGAACATGATCGCAAGGAAAAAATTCAGTTTGAATCAAGTAGAAAATCGAAACTCCAATGCACAATAGTTCATTATAACTATTTCAAAACGCATTTTTCAATGATTTAGGATGAATCTGGCGGAGGTGAGTAACGAAAGCCTATAAATTGGTCCTAAGAACATGGTCATGAGGAAAAAACTCAATTTTAATCAAGTTGAAAATCGGAACCCACATGCGAAAGACGTCTTATGACTATTTCAAAATGCATTTTTTCAATGATTTAGGATGAATCTGGTGGAGGTGACTAACGAAAGCCTATAAGTTGGTCCCACGAACATGGCCATGAGGAAAAAATACAGTTTTGATCAAGTAGAAAATTGGAACCACTATGTAAAATAGGCCTTTTGTTTATTTCAAAATGCATTTTTTCGATATTTTATTATGAATCTGGTGGTGGTGACTAATGAAACCCTATAATTTGGTCTTATTAACATGGTAGTGAGGAAAAAACTCAGTTTTAACTAAGTTGAAAATTGAAACTGCATGCAAAATAAGTTTTTTGACTGTTAAAAAACACATTTTTTCAATGATTTAGGATGAATCTTGTGGTGGTGACTCACGAAGCCTATAGTTGGGTCATAGGAACATGATCGTGGGAGAAAAAACACTATTTTAGTCAAGTAGAAAATCGAAACCCTCATGTAAATAAGTCTTTTATTTATCTCAAAATGCATTTTCTCGATGATTTATTATAAATCTGGTGGTGGTGACTAATGAAAGCCTCTAATATGATCTTAGGAACATGGTCGTAAGGAAAAAGCTCAGTTTTAATCAAGTAGAAAATCAGAACCTCATGCACAATAGTTCATTTTGATAATTTCAAAACGCATTTTTTCAATGATTTAGGATGCATTTGGTCGTGGTTACTAACAAAAGCCTATAATTTGCTCGTAGTAACATGGTCGTGAGGAAAAAAATCAGTTTTAATCAAGTAGAAAATCAGAACCACCAAGCAAAATAGGTCTTTTGTTTATTTTAAAATGCATTTCTCGACGATTTGTTATGAATTTGGTGGTGGTTACTAATGAAAGCCTCTAATTTAATCCTAGAAACATGGTCCTCAGGAAAAACTCTGTTTTTATCAAGTAGAAAACCAGAATCCCCATGCAAAATAGGTCTTTTGACTATTTCAAAATGCATTTTTTCGATGATTTATGATGAATTTGGTGGTGGTGACTTATGAAATCCTATAATTTAGTCCTAGGAACATGGTCGTGAGTAAAGAACTCAATTTTAATCAAGTATAAAATCGGAACCCTAATGCAAAAATAGGTCTTTTGAATTTTGCGAAACGTATTTTTTCAATGATTTAGGATGAATCTGGTGGTGGTGACTAACGAAAGCCTATAATTTGGTCATAGGAACATGATCGTGAGGACAAAATTCAGTATTAATCAAGTAGAAAATCGGAACCCTACGAAATACGTTTTATGACTATTTCAAAATGCATTTTCTTAATGATAAAAGATGTATCTGGTGGTGGTGACTAACAAAAGCCTATAATTTGGTCCTAGGAACATGGTCATGAGGAAAAAATGTAGTTTTAATCAATTACAAAATTAGAACCCACATGCTAAAACGCAGTTTTTTTGAATTATTTAGGATGAAACTTGTGGCGGTGACTAAAGAAAGCCTATAATTTGGTCATTGGAACATGGTTATGAGGATAAAACTCAATTTTAATCAAGTAGAAAATCGAAACCCCCATGCAAAACAGGTCTTTTATTTATTTCAAAACGTATTTTCCCGATGATTTAGGATGAACCTAGTGGTGGTGACCAACGAAAGCCTATAATTTGGTCCTAAGAACATGTTCTTGAGGATAAAACTCAGTTTTCATCAAGTAGAATATCAGAACCCCCATGCAAAATAGGTCTTTTGTTTATTTCAAAACGTATTTTCTCGATGATTTAGGAAGAATCTGGTGGTGTTGACTAACGACAGGCTTTGGTCCTAGGAACATGGTCGTGAAGAAAAACATCATTTTTAATCAAGTATAAAATAGGAACTTCTATTCGGAATAGGTCTTTATTTTACTACGAACGCATTTTCTCTATGACTTAGGATGAATCTAGGGGTGGTGACTAACGAAATCTTATTATTTGGTACTAGGAACATGACCATGAGGAAAAAAACCAGTTTTAATCAAGTAGAAAATCGGTACCCCCATGCAAAATAGGTCGTTTGTTTATTGCAAAACGCATTTTCTAAATGATTTATAATGAATCTGGTGGTGGAGACTAAGGAAAGCCTATAATTTGGTCTTAAGAACAAGGTCGTGAGGAAAAAACTCAGTTTTCATCAAGTTGAAAATCAGAACCCTCATATAAAATAAGTCTTTTGACTATTTCAAAATACATTTTTTCAATGATTTAGAATGAATGTGGTCATGCTAACTAACGAAAGCTTATAATTTAGGCCTTGGAACATGGTCGTGATGAAAAAACTCAACTTTAATCAAGTAGAAAATCGGAACCCACATGCAAAATAGGTCTTCTGACCGTTACAGAACACATTTTTTCAATGATATAGGATGAATTTGGTGGTGGTGACTAATGGAAGCGTATAATTTGCTCCTTAGGACATAGTCGTGAGGAAAAAACTCAGTTTTTATCAAGTAGAAAATCAGTACCCCCATGCAAAATAGTTCTTTTTGATTATTTCAAAACACATATTCTCTATGATTTAGCATAAATCTTGTGGGGGTGACTCACGAAAGCTTATAATTTGGTCCTGGGAACATGGTCGTGAGGAAAAAGGCTCAGTTTTAATCAAGTAGAACATCAGAACCCACATGTAAAATAGGTCTTTTGTTTATTTCAAAATGCATTTTCTCGATGATTTATAAAGATTCATGTGGTGGTGACTAACGAAAGCCTATAATTTAGTCATAGCAACATGGTCGTGAGGAAAAACCTTAGTTTTAATATAGTAGAAAATCGGAACCCCCAAACAAAATAGATCTTTTGACTATTTCGAAACACATTTTGTCAATAATTTAGGATGAATCTAGTGGTGGCGACTACCGAAAGCCTATAATTTGGTCTTATGAACATGTTCATGAGGAAAAAACTCAGTTTTAATCAAGTAAAAAATCAGAATCCCCATGCAAAATAGGTCTTTTGTTTATTTGAAAATGCATTTTCCCGATGATTTATAATAAGTCTGGTGGTGGTGACTAACGAAAACCATAATTTGGTTCTAGGAATATGGTCGTGAGGAAAAAACTCAGTTTTAATTAAATAGAAAATCGGAACCCCCATACAAAAAGGTCTTTTGATTATTTCAAAACACATTTTTTCAATGATTTAGGATGAATCTGGTGTTGATGACTAACGAAAGTGTAACACCCCATATTTTATTTCTGCTAATTATAATTACTGCATTGACAACCGGTCCATAATGAGTGATTAGTTAGTCGAAGATTAACAAGCTTAAATTACTTATAGTATGATTTAATATGATAGATTATGTTGAGAGGATTCCAGAAGTGGTTCCGGAATCTCAATCGGACATCCGTAGAGAAAGATATTGCGATTATAAGTTTACCAGAAAATTGCCGGCGGCAATGATGTCATAGTTAAATTTCCCCATGCAAAATAGGTCTTTTTATTATTTCAAATCATATTTTTTCAATGATTTAGGATGCATCTGGTGGTGGCGATTAACAAAAGCCTATAATTTGGTCCTAGGAACATGATTGTGAGGAAAAAACTCAATTTTCATCAAGTAGAAAATGGAAACCCCCAAGCAAAATAGGTCCTTAGACTATTTCAAAACGCATTTTTTCAATAATTTAGGATGAATCTGGTGGTGGTGACTAACGAAAGCCTATAATTTGGTCCCAGGAACATGGTCGTGAGAAAAAACTCAGTTTTAATCAAGTAGAAAATCGGAACCCCCATGCAAAATAGGTCTTTTGAATATTTCAAAACGCATTGTTTCAATGATTGAGAATGAATCTGGTCGTGGTAACTATGAAAGCCTATAATTTGGGTCTAGAAACATGGTTGTGATGAAAAAACATAGTTTTAATGGAGTAGAAAATCAGAACCCCCATGCAAAATAGGTCTTTTTGATTATTTCAAAACGCAAATTTTCAATTATATAGGATAAAATCTTGTGGTGGTGACTAACGAAAGTTTATAATTTGGTCCTAGGAACATGGTCGTGAAGAAAAAATTCAGTTTTCATCAAATAGAATATCAGAACCCCCATGCAAAATAGGTCTTTGACAATTTCAAAACACATTTTTTCAATTATTGAGAATGAATCTAGTCGAGGTAACTATGAAATCCTATAATTTGGGCCTAGGAACATAGTCGTGAGGAAAAAAATCAATTTTAATCAAGTAGAAAATTGGGACCCCATGCAAAATAGGTCTTTTGTTTATTTCAAAACGCATTTTCTCGATGATTTATGATGAATTTGGTGGTGATGACTAATGAAAGTCTATATTTTGGTCCTAGGAACATGGTCATAAAAAAAAAACGCAGTCTTAATCAAGTAGAAAATTGCAACCCACATGCAAAATACGTGTAATGAAGGTTACAAAACGCATTTTTTTCAATGATTTAGGATGAAGCTGGTGGTAGTGACTGACGAATTTCTATATTTTGGTCCTAAGAACACGGTCGTGAGGAAAAAAATCAATTTTAATGAAGTAGAAAATCGGAACCCCTTACAAAATAGATCTTTTGTTTATTTCAAAACGCATTTTCTCGATCATTTATAATGAATTTGGTGGTGGTGACTAACAAAAGCCTGTAATTTGGTCCTGGGAACAATGTCGTGAGGGAAAAATTCAATTTTAATGAAGTAAAAAATGGGGACCCCCCATGCAAAATAGGTCTTTTGACTATTTCAAAACATATTTTTCAATGATTTAGGATGAAACTGTGGTGGTGACTATCGAAAGCCTATAATTTGGTACTAGAAATATGACCGTGAGAAAAAAACTCAGTTTTAATCATGTAGAAAGTCGGAACCCCCTTGCAAAATAGGTCTTTTGACTATTTCTAAATGCATTTTTCAATGATTGAGAATGAATCTGGTCGCGGTAACTACGAAAGCCTATAATTTGGGTCTAAAACATGGTTGTGATGAAAAAACTTAACTTTAATGAGTAGAAAATCATAACCCCATGCAAAATATGTATTTTTGATTATTTCAAAATGCATTTTTTCAATTATATAGGATAAATCTTGTAGTGCTCACTAACGAAAGCTTATAATTTGGTCCTCGAAACATGATCGTGAAAAAAAAAACTCAGTGTTCGTCAAATAAAAAATCGGAACCTTCATGCAAAATAGGCTTTTTCACAATTTCAAAATGCATTTTTTCAATTATTGAGAATGAATCTGGTCGTGGTAACTACAAAACGTTATAATTTGGGCCTACGAATATAGTCGTGAGGAAAAAACTCAATTTTAATCAAGTACAAAATCGGGACCCCATGCAAAATAGATCCTTTTATTATTTCAAATCATATTTTTTCAATGATTTAGGATGCATCTGGTGGTGGTGACTACCGAAAGCCTATAATGTGGTCCTAGGAACATGGTTGTGAGGAAAAAACTCAATTTTCATCAAGTAGAAAATCGGAACTCCCAAGCAAAATAGGTATTTTGACTATTTCAAAACATATTTTTTCAATGATTTAGGATGAATATGATGGTGGTGATGAACGAAAGCCTATAATTTGGTCCTAAGAACATGGTCATGAAGAAAAAACGCAGTTTTAATCAAGTAGAAAATTGCAACCCACATACAAAATATCTAATGAAGGTTACAAAATTCATTTTTTCTAATGATTTAGGATGAAGCTGGTGGTGGTGACTAACAAAAGTCTATATTTTGGTCCTAGGAACACGGTCGTGAGGAAAAAAAATCAGTTTTAATCAAGTAGAAAATCGGGATGCCCATGTAAAATAGGTTTTTTGACTATTTCAAAACACATTTTTTCAAAGATTTAGGAGGAATTTGGTGGTGGTGACTAACTAAAGCCTATAATTCGGTCCTAGAAATATGGTCGTGAGGAAAAAAAACCAATTTTAATCAAGTAGAAAATCGGAACCCCCATGCAAAATACGTCTTTGGTTTATTTCAAAACGCATTTTCTTGATGATTTATAATGAATTTGGTGGTGGTGACTAACGAAAGCCTGTAATTTGATCCTAGGAACATTGTCGTGAGGAAAAAACTCAATTTTAATCAAGTAAAAAATTGGGACCCCCATGCAAAATTGGTCTTTTGACTATTTGAGAACTTTTTTTTTCAGTGATTTAGGATGAAACCATGGCGGTTACTAACGAAAGCCAATAATTTGGTACTAGAAACATGGCCGTGAGAAAGAAACTCAGTTTTAATCATGTAGAAAATCAGAACCCCGATGCAAAATTGGTCTTTTTGATTATTTAAGAACACATTTTTTCAATTATATAGGATAAATCTGGTAGTGGTGACTAATGAAAGCCTTTAATTTGATCTTAGGAACATGGTTGCGAAGAAAAAACTCGGTGTTCATCAAAGAGAAAAACGAAACCCCCATGCGAAATAGGTCTTTTGGCAATTTCAAAACGTATTATTTAAATTAGTCCTAATGAATCTGGTCATGGTAACAACGAAACCCTATAATTTGGGCCTTGGAACATGGTCGTGAGGAAAAACTCAATTTTAATCAAGTAGAAAATCGGGACCCCATGCAAAATAGGTCTTTTTATTATTTCAAATCATATTTTTTTAATAATTTAGGATGCATCTAGTGGTGGTGACTAACAAAAGCCTATAATTTGGTCCTAGGAACATGGTTGTGAGGAAAAAACTGAATTTTCATCAAGTAGAAAATCGGGGGATGGAATCTACCAATAGTTCTAGACCCTAATCAAAATATTCTGGGTATCCCACACCTTAATCTAGAGGTTCTCCAACAACTGTTGAGAGATTCTGCCGAGCTGCGTGCTCATCGCGAGCAGCAGGCTCAATTAGCCTAGGTGCATGCCCAAGCTGCACTAATTCATCAAAATCTTGATCCTTTTGTTCATCCTGTCCAGAACCATCATCCTGAATTCCAAACCGTTCCGAATCGAGGTAACGCGCCTCAAAATCGTCAGCCACCCATTCCTCAATACCACCACCCTCCACCAAATCTTCCTCAGTGTGCTCCTGTACCTGAGATTCCATT
>AYJT01017636.1:0-13447 GCA_001278415.1 Ocimum tenuiflorum | reverse complement strand
TGTGCTGATCAAGATCACTTATGGATCAGACAAGCTAGCTGAGTTATACGTATGGGAAATAGTA
Organism: Ocimum tenuiflorum; assembly: GCA_001278415.1. Taxonomy (NCBI): domain Eukaryota; kingdom Viridiplantae; phylum Streptophyta; class Magnoliopsida; order Lamiales; family Lamiaceae; genus Ocimum; species Ocimum tenuiflorum. Next base: position 13,383 of record AYJT01017636.1, on the reverse strand, counting down.
CGATTGCATGGGGAGAATTTAACACCCCGTATTTATTTTCGAGATTTTGATTAATTATTTAATTATTTTCCCAAGTGGTGGGAAATAATAGTACGAGAATTATGAAATGAAAGCCTTGAGCTCACTTAAAAACTTAAAATCGAAACCTTCATGACTTATGTCATGAAAGGATATATAACCTAAAGCACGAGCTATAGCATGTGGTCCCTTCCCCAAGCCTTAACCCTAACCCTTCTTCCAACCTTGTATAAATAGGGATTTCAAAGAAAGCGTCCCTCATTCTCTCCTATCATCTCATGTGTTGAGACTCACTCAAGACACAAATACTCTCCATTTTTGTTTGGTTCTCGAAGGAGGAGGAAGGGGGATCCTTGTGAAGCTTGTAGAAGCACTCAAACTACTGCCTTCTTTGTCATCATCTTCCTTGACTAAGGTAACCACATTCACCTCTTCCAAGAAAATCATTTGAACACTTTGAGTCCTTGGTATATTGGTGAAATCTATGTGGAAAAATGACATGAAATCTTTGTCTTGATGATTCTATAGCTACATTCTACCATACTTTCGTGTATATGAGCTTATGACTCCATTATGAAACCACCAAACTTGAAAATTATGCATGTTGAGATCTTGAGATATAAAACATTTGTTTTGATGAATGAATTATTGTTTTGTTGAGTAAACCTTGTTATATTTCGAATCTAGATGCTTATCCAACCCTAGAATCCCTTATCTTGCTTATGAGAACTAGGAAGGGCCTTTAGAAAGGGCCAAACATCGAAATCGGCCATTTTTGCCATCTTTGTACCTGAGGCAGATTCTGATGTTCGATCGAAATCCTCTCTCCTTTCGATTGAAAGCCCCTGCTCTGAACTACGAGCAACCTTTCACCTGTGGCGTTCGATCGAAATGTACCCCCTTTCAATCGAATGCCATGCCAACTGTCGAGCACCCAAATCCTTCGGCTGAATTCGATCGAAGGTACCTTTCGAACCACCCATTCAATCGAATGGGGACCCTCCTATGCATCTCTTGATTCTGACACATGTCTTTTCAACCTAAACCCTTCCAATTCGACAGAATGACCTTATTTTACTCCAATTACTCAACTTAAGACACTGCAACACCTATTTGAAGTCCGAAGATTGTTCTTACACATCAAATGCAAACAACTGATGGTCCATGACCCTAAATTAGGTCAAACCTTTGACCCGTCTTAAGTCAAACCTTTGACCTGACTTAAGTCAAACGTTTGACCAAACCAATCCAACCTTGAATATAACTTCTACTATTAAATAAACTCGATGAAATAAGCCTATTAAGGCAAGCTAATGCTCTCAGATATTTAAATAATATATTGTTACATGCCAACGAGTGTCCTCACTTGTGTTAATCTGTGAAGGCAATCGAGAGCCCGGTAAACCCGAGACGAGTAGTCGACGAGGCCAGCGAGACTAAAGCTATTGCTATTATTGAGGTGGGCTTTCCTATATACTAAAACCAAAATGATACATTTTACTACTTTATCAAATACAGAAATGCTTCGAATGAAATGAACAGTCAAGAATAAATGTTTTGCATTACCTATCTGTCCTCTAATCGGATGACGGTTAGATAGGTTGTGATACTGAACAGGCAAATACGGTCAGAGCCCAGTATCAAATGATGCTGTGGTTTAATATTATTCGATCGAGTCTCGAAGAAAGAAGATGCCGAGACTAGTGCACTGTTGGTGCCTCCCAAGTGGAATGGACACCGTGGCTGTGGAAGAAGGCCTACTTCCCAGTTCATATATGATAACAGATAGAGTTAATGGACTGAACTTAAAACCCAAGCTTGGTATGAAATGCATAAAATGATTTTGACGGACATGGGAGGATTTCAAATGAACTAAAACCCCAGCTTTTATTTATATACTATTTTCCGCAACATGTTCACTGAGTGCAAATGTACTCAGCCCTGCATGTATTTCTAAACGTGCAGGTTGAGCTGGTGGAGTTTGGAGACGTTGAGCAGATTTGGAACATTTTGAGAACCTAGATGCCCAGGGATATGTATCTTCATATATGTATTCCAGCCAGGGATGTCAAACAGGCTAACATGTTGGGTTACGGGCTACGGGTTATTCGATTCGGGTGACAATCGGGGTCGATTTTTTCCGGATTGAAAATTCTTAACCCTAACCCTAACCCTAACCCTTCGATTTTCGGACTAGCCAATCGGGTTAGAATTTATTATTTTTGTTGTTGTTGTTGTTGTTGAACATAAACAGTCACCATCTTATTTAAAAAATACTTAAAATATATATAGCATCATAAAAAATAAAAAGGAAATGGAAAACAACGAAATATTATATTATGGGTTCCTAAAAAAATGATTCTTTATTTCATAATATAAAGAAATTTACGAATAAATAAATTGAGTATGAGAATAGAAAACTATTAACAGAAAGATAAAAAGATAAATAAAAGAAGGAAAATTGAAAATTAAAAAAAAATGAAAAGGAAAAGAAATGAAATACCATAAATTATGCGTACTTGAAAGAAAGAAATTATTTAATTTTATAAATCAGAAAAATAAAATAAAATCTAAGGAATACTAAATTGAGTATAAGAATAAAGAAAAAATTTAAGAGAAAACAAAAATAAATAAAAAAGAAAAAGAGAAGGAAAATAGAAAAAGAAAAGGGAGAGGAAAACGAGTGAAAGTGAAAATAACAATGATTGTGGAGGGATTTGAACCTAGGTACAAAAAAATAATTGGGACACATTAAATATATATTGTTACTACAATGGGCCAGCCTGCCGCCCGGCCGGATCAGCTCATTTAGTCCACGGGTCGGATAGGGTTGGCCCGTTTAGCCCGAATTTATTTCGGTTAAAATTTTTCTGATCCTGACCCGCTATTTAGCTCGGGTTATTCGGGTCAACCCGCGAGTTTCGGGCTAAATTGACATCTCTAATTCTAGTTATGTATTTCCACTGTTCAAACGTTGTGTTTTAAAACTGATGTAACAATTGCCTTGTGTTATTATCGATTAGACTCAAACCATTATGACGAATTGCTATTTTGTTGTCATACCTGTCCATTGTGAATTATTACTACTTATTTGAGTAGCACCCTGGACCTAGAAAGGACGAAACGTTACAGATCTAACAAATACAAAGTGTGGTGATGGAGTTAGAACTTCGAACCACTAAAAATAATGGAGAGAAAGGGGTGAAAAAAAACCCTTACCAACACCCTAACTTGAAACAGATTTTTCGTGCTACGCTTTCTCCGGCGGGACATAGCGACTTCCGTCCATTTCTCTTGATTTATTGTAGTTCCAATGATCTCCACCACTCTCTGCTTTGCTCTGCAACTGATTCTGGGGTAGAAATAAAAAGAGGCAATGAACTTGGACATTTTTGTTATGCGAAGGGCGGTGAAACACAAGGGTAATGTTGTGGCTTTCTTTTAGCCAAGCTTTCATGTACAATCTGGTAAATTTAGGGTGCAAGTAGCTGGTGCAATGGTGCATGGAGGAGAGAATGATTCTACACGTAGATATTTTAGCTTGAAATTACTATTTTATTATGTTAGTATGTGGTGGCTCCGCCGTGTGCTGTTTCTTTGTTTTGAGGGTGCTGTGGCTGTTCATAAATATTTCTCGATGTTCTTATAATTGTATGTCTAGATCTAGAGTGATTTGAACGATTTATATGGCAAAAACATGCAAGTAAAGGTGGCAAAGTGCCGGCGAAAGTGGTTTGCACATATAAGCTTATTTCTCGTGGCTTTGTTTCCAGAGTTCATGTTGTCATCAAATACATCACCTTGTGCTAAACACACTTGTAAAAATTGGCCATACAAAATAACACATTTTTATGTGATTTATTTTGTATTTTTATTGCGTTCAAAGCTTCACTGAACGTTCGTTAAGCCTCAGAACTCAAAACAGATCGCACCGTAATCTTGGGTTTTAAATTTCAAATGCAACGGTGTATTGTGCTCATAACGCGTACAACAATCGAGCGTTGTGGACTCATTTAAAGGTTAAAATAAATTATTAAAATTAATTAATAATGTAAACAAAAAAACTATTTTAAATGGAAAAGGAAATGTTTTCGTTTTTAAAGATTTAGGGATATTACATTCCCTCCCGTATTAAAATTTCATTCCGAAATTTTGTTATTCTATAAACAAGTCGAGATACTCGTTTCTCTTGTTATTCTTGAGGCCAAAATTTGCCACTTCTTGGATCATGATTCGTCCAGAGAACCTTTCCGGATGGTATGGTCCTATTTCTCAAGGTCTTGTCCTTGCAACCAAGATTCATTGTTGGTATTTCTTTATAATTTAGAGACGAATTTAAATCAACATCTTCTAGTTGGATAATATGTCTAAGGTCAAATGCGTACTTGCGTAATTGAGACTTGTGGAAAGCATTGTGAATTTCCATAAATGGGTGGCAACACTAATCTATGGGCTACGATCCACCATATTTAGTATATCCTTGTGACCTATAGAGTGTGGTCTCAATTTTCCTGGGTTTGTAACAAAATAATTCCTTTCATAAGAGAAATGTTTTAAACACTTTATCTATCAGTTTAAATTGTAGTTCAGATCGGTATGTAACTGTATAAGATTTCTATCTACTCTCTGCCTCCTTGATTCTTTCTCGGCTCTGGCAGACTACTTCAATCATTTCTAACTTTATCTATTTAAGCACTCGTCTCTCTCCTATCTCATTCCAGTAGAGCATAGACCTACATTTTCTGTCATACAAGGCCTCACATGGAGCCACCCTGATGGTTGCACGATAACTTTTGTTATAGGCAAGCTCAATTAATCGACAATATGTGTCAGGATTTTTTTTAGAATGTTCATCTTTTTGTGGAGGATATATTGTACTTAAGTTCAATCTCGTCCCTAGCTCGGTTGGCAACTTTACCCAAATCACAACGTGAACTTAGCATCGCGATCTAATGTGATTGTGTTCAGTATTCCACGTAGCCTCACAAATTCAGAGCATGCAACTTCGCTAGCTTATTAGCTCCATAGGTGACTCGTCTCACCCATACTAAGCTAGTATTCCATATAGCCTCACAATAGGAATAAAATGAGCACTCCCTGTCATCTGATCGACAATCACCCATATCACTGTGTTTTCTCGTCGAAACTAAAGTAATCCTGTCACAAGGTCCATAGCTACATCTTTGTTGTTAGAAGCGAACTTAGGTGAGGTGAGCTCTTTTCCCTTAGAACGTCAGCTACTGTTGTCGGCTTTGCTTGGACGATAGTTATTGGTAGGATAATAGTTTTCCAACGACTATAGTCATATTCTTTTATCTCAAATTTAGTCTTAAGATATAATTGATGGTAGTTCATGAGATCTAGTTATCTTTTACTAGCTTCTGGTTTCGGTTGTCTTCTTATATCTCCATTCAACTATACCTTTTGAAACATTTAAGATTTGTTATGGTCAGTACGAATTACATGCCAAAGTTTATGAAAGAGTCAGATTAAGAGGGTATTAAAGGCATTGCATACCAAACCCCTAGGGATTATTACTTGTTGTCAGACATATCTCGCAAATCTAAATTTTGTAACTCTCTGCTGAATTCTCCTCATTTGTCTCAACAATAGGAACACGTGTTTGTGACGGGTATAAATAGAATAAGATTTATACTGGTGGAGCCTTAATCGACAAGTTTGAAAATGAGTCAATCCACAAATGAGGAACTCAGCTTGAGGAATATACAAGTGGCGTCATAGTAGTACATATACCTATGGGAGTAGTTTTGCAGGTATGCCTAGTCCTGCTATTTCTTTAGTGATAGCCCAATCAAGCGTCTATGTTGTCGAACTGTATAGCTCCTACAATAGGGCACCGACCCTCTCCTTTTTAAACAATGCAATTAGAACTTCTATTTAATAATGAAATTACGCTAGTGTGTATAGAACATGATTAGAAAACCAATAGTTAAGAATCTATCAGCAATGCAGTGACGACGTTAACTAGAGTTGCGAGCAAAATGAAGGATGGTAAGGAAGACCCATAACACTTGGTTATCCCTTTCTTGTCTTCCCAAGCTAAATCTTAACTTGCTCCAGTGAAGTCCATTACAGCAGCAGTGGGTCTTTTCGCACTCACCAATCATTATCGAAGTTTTGATGTCAGTAAAGTCATTGTTATATGTACACATTTTTGTTTCACTATACACGAGGTTACGGTAGTCATTATCGAATTAAGTCATCACAAACTCTCGTCAGTTTCGCTTATCGACATTGGCTTGGGTTTATCTATCCTCAATAGGTTCGAGCTATTTCATAGATTAGTTCTAAGTAGAGGGACTGGTTACACGCTTTGAACCCGTTCCAAGTTCAGTTGTTATATCGAATGACCTTCTGAGTCAAACCGCCTATATCTCCATTATCGTCGATGATGATAACTGTATCGTTGATATTCTCATTGAGTACGATCCATGCGGTTTCTTTACAAGCTCATTCTTGGAACTGAATTCGTCCTCAATTTGAGAAACAACTTTACTCTGTTGTAGTCGATATTTATCCCAAGTAACGATGTTGCTATGCTAGCAGGAGTGAGAATAAAGTCTTCTATTTTCCTTACCGTACCAAACTAGTGAGATTTCCTAAAACCGTCAAATTTCCTAACTCAATGAAATTAAGTGTTGGAAAGAAGTGAACGTGTTTTCTATGATTCTATCTTCAATAGAGGCATCAACAACGTTGTTTAATCTAATGCTACAACACCTAGTAGCTTAGCCCACTATGATGTCTTAATCACGTCATCATCAACTTCATCATTCAATTATTATCAACACCACCACCACCATCATCATCATTATCAATATCATAGTCATAATCATCACCATCACATCATGTCTACATTATCACAACAATGTCCATTTTTCTCCACGATCCAAACCATGAAGTGAGGCATGTATAATTCTTCCACATAAATCCCCATAGTTCAGTGTTTACTAGAGGTATAATGGCTTTCTTACCTATAATAACTTCAGAAATTATTTTCAAAACTGAACCTCGATTTTAAATAATATTTCGTGAAACTTTTGAGTGGAATAGCACAAAACTTTTGTTTAATGAAAACATTTTCAAAGAATTTCCCTGCATGTCTTGCTTTGAAATTTCATTCAAGTTCACAACAGTCGAAATCATTACAAGTTCAACATTTGAGATCAGAAACATTTTACCTTGCTTTGGGTGACAGCAATTAAGTGGAGTGCCGAGCTGAAAATTAGTGGTTTAGGGTTTACAAAGATTTAGACCCGATGACTAGTAGGTCTATGGATTAGGGCAAAGGAACTGCTCTGATACCACTCTGTCACGCCCCAACCTGAGCCAGTTCGCGGGGACGCGACGCACGATAGAGGAAGACGATCGATGCAACAGAAATATTTATAACGATTATATTGAAAAGCTCAATAATTCATACTTTGAGAATAATAGGTGATCAAGCATTGTAATAATCAAATTCGGGTCTGAGGATACATACTAGAAATGATAATAATTGTTCTTGAATAAGCATAACATAGACTGGTTTTTAAATATCCAAGTTATGAAACTGGCAACGAAAGATAGTGGTTGGGTAACATATATGACGATATGAAACCCGGACCTTATTTAGTAAATGAGTAAACTCGACCAGGCATGCCTCCACCTTCATGTGATTTATTTTGTATTTTTCTTGCATTCAAAGCTTCACTGAACGTTCTTTAGGGGTCAGAACTCGAAATGGATCGCACCGTAATATCGAGTTTCAAATTACAAATGCAACGGTATATTGTGCTCATAAAGTAGACAAGAATCGAGCATTGTGGACTCATTTAAAGGTTAAAATAAATTATTAAAATTAATTAATAATGTAAACCCAAAAAGAAAACTATTTTAAATAGAAAAGGAAATATTTCCTTTTTCAAAATTTAGGAATATTATATTCCCTCCCCTTTAAAAAAATTTCGTTTTTTGATAAACAAGTCGAGATACTCTTTTTTTTTCTTATCCTTGAGGCTAAAATTTGCCACTTCTTGGATCATGAGTCGTCCAGAAAACCTTTCCTAATGATATGGTCCTATTTCTCAAGGTCTTCTCCTTGCTACCAAGAATCATTGTTGGTATTTCTTTATATTGTAGAGACGGATTTAAATTAACATCTTCTTATTGGATAATATGTCTAAGGTCAAGCGCATACTTGCGTAATTGAGACTCGTGGAAAGCATTGTGAATTTCCCATAGATGGGCAGCAGGACTAATCTGTAGGCTACGACCGCCGTATTTAGAATATCATTGTGACCTATAGAGTGTGATCTCAACTTTCCTAGGTTTGTAACGAAAATAATTTCTTTCATCGGAAGAATGTTTTAAACACTTTATCTCTCAGTTTAAATTGTAGTTCAAATCGGTATGTAACTATATAAGAAATCTATCTACTCTGCGCCTCCTTGATTCTTACTCGGCTCTAGCAAACTACTTCAATCATTTCTAACTTTATCTAATTTAAGCACTCGTCTCTCTCCTACCTCATTCCAATAGAATAGAGACCTACATTTTCCGTCATACATGGCCTCATACGGAGCCATCCTGGTAGTTGCATGATAACTTTTGTTATAGGCAAACTCAATTAGTCGGCAATATGTCTTCCTACTTCATCCTCAATCCCATACCAAGTCCTTAGTATTTTTTTGGGATATCAGGATATTTTTTAGAATGTCCATCTTCTTTTGGAGGAAATATTGTATTTAAGTTCATTCTCGTTCCTAGCTCGGTTGGCAACTTTATCCAAATCATGACACGAACTTAGCATCACGATCTGATGTGATTGTGTTCAATATTCCATGTAGGCTCACAATTTCAGAGCATGCAACTAAGCTAGCTTATTAACTCCATAAGTGACTCCAGTAACAATCGCCCATATCACTGTGTTTTCTTTATTGAAACTTAAGTAATCCATCACAAGGTACATAGCTACATCTTTGTTGTCAGAAGCGAACTTAGGTGAGCTGAGCTCCTTTCGCTTAGGGCGTCAGCTACCGTGTCGGCTTTGCTTGGACGGTAGTTGATGGCAGGATAATAGTTCTCGAACAACTCTAGTCATATTCTCTCTCAAAATTTAGTCTTAAGATATAATTGGTGGTAGTTCATGGGATCCAGTTATCTTTACTAGCTTCTGGTTTCGGTCGTCTTCTTATATCTCCATTCAACTATTCCATTTGAAACATTTAAGATTTGTTATGGTAAGTAAAAACAATTTCCGATCATTTCTCATAATTTATCTGATCTCAATCAAAACCCAGCATATAATTATGCATAAATACACTCGTAGAACATATATCTAAACAAGATTCTAACATCAAATCTCAACGGATCATCGAAATCGAAGCATATCGATCGAAATCGAAGTTGAGTGATTACCTCTGATTTTTCTTGTTTCCCGATCGGTTAAATGTCAGATCTAGCTGCAATTCCACCGATCTAACAACTAAGAAGTGTGGTGACGGAGTTAGAACTTCGAATCACCAAAAATAATGGAGAGAAATGGGTGAAAAACCCTTACCAACACCCTAACTTGAAATAGATTTTTCGTGCTATGCTTTCTCCTGTCAGACTTAGCGACTTTCGGTGATTTCTCTATATTTATTACAATTCTAATGATCTCCCCCACTCTGTCCTTTGCTCTGCAACTGATTCTGGGATAGCCATGAAAAGAGACAATGAACTTGGACGTTTCGTTACGCGAAGGGCGGTGAAACACAAGGGTAATGATGTGGCTTTCTTTCATCCAAGCTTTCATGTACAATCTGGTAAATTTAGGGTGTAAGTAGCTGGTGCAAGGGTGCATGGAGGAGAGAATGATTCTACATGAAATATTTTAGTCATAAATTACTATTTTATTACGTTAGTGTGCGGTGGCTCTGCCATGTGCTGTTTCTTCGTATTGACGGCGTCATGGCTGCTCTTAAATATTTCTTGATGTTCTTATAGTTGTGTGTCTCTATCTGGAGTGATTTGAACGACGTGCATGGCAAAAACATGCATGTCACAAAGGTGGCGAAGTGCCGACGGAAGGGGTTTGCACAAAGAAGCTTATTTCTTGTGGATTTGTTTCCAGAGTTCATGTTGTCGTCAAATACATCATCCTATGCTAAACACACTTGTAAAAATTGGCCATACAAAATAACACATTTTTATGTGATTTATTTTATATTTTTATTGCGTTCAAAGCTTCACTGAACGTTCGTTAGGCGTTGGAACTCGAAACGGATCGCACCGCAATATCGGATTTTAAATTACGAATGTAATGGTATATTGTGCTCGTAATGCAGGCAACAATCGAGCTTTCTGGACTCATTTAAAGTTTAAAATTATTAATAATTTAAACCCAAAAAAAGGGTATTTTAAATAGAAAAGGAAATATTTTGCTTTTTCAAAATTTAGGGATATTACATAGATCACCTTCAAAAGACGAGGATTCCACGGATTTGAGTATCTTTGTAGTTTTTGTTTGAATATTGAATATTTCGTTTGTTAATTGCATATTTTTCGTTGCAAGACTACAAATAATAAATAATATTTATTAATGTATTTTTGTATTATAATTAAATATCTTACCCCAACTTTAAAATTCTGGACTCGTCACTGTGTAAAAGTATGTGTATTGTGATATAAGTATCAAGTAATTTCATAGAACTGAAAGAAGAAAATTGGCAAAACATATAGTGCTTGTTTGCACGGAAAAGCAACAAATGAATTTGATTGACAATGAATGGTGGATTGACTGATAGGGATGCAGAAGTTGAGGATTGAATGAGAAAGAGAAGAAACAATATCCATGTCATATGGCTTGCAATTGAGAGGGAAATTCAGATGGTTGAAGCAGCAAGTGATGTAGCATGCTTGCACTCAAAAAGAACCTTCCACTCAATCACTTTTGTACCCTAAATTCTCCCATGTTCTCTGCAAAACAAGTTAAGATGGACAATTTCAATTTTATGCACCATGAATGTCTGTTTAAAGAGGTAGGTTATCGAGAAAATCATGCAGAAACTTACATCAGAATTCAGATTGGACAGTGCACCTATATATATCTGTTAGATTTTGTGGACTTAGTTTAGAGAGAAAAAGAAAAAAGCTTGTTTCTGGCGGAAGGTGATGATCTGTTTTTCCTTTTTCATTGATATATTTAGCAAAATATGGAAGTAGCAGTAGCAGGTGAACTGTTTCCCTGAAATTGAGGAAGTTTGTTAGTCAAACTTCAAGCTACACCACAAATTATAATTACCATATTTTCTACATAATATATTCAGCATTTTACATAACATAATATAGAAAAATATTTAAAGAACTTGACTAAGAGATATTGCATCAGATTTTTCCTCCTTTGGTCAACACTCCTTGATGCAAGTGCTCTTAGTCACTCCTAGCTTTCCTCTCAGCATATCGAACCTTCCTTCCTGCAATACCTTCGTAAATATGTCGACAAGCTGATTTTCTGCTGCGCAATACAACAAGTTAACTTGTTCTTCCTTTTCAGCTTCCCTAATAGCATGATACTTCACATTGATATGCTTTGTTCTTCCACAGAAAACAAGATTCTTGACCATGACAATTGCAGATTTGTTATCACACAAAACATGTATTGCTTTTTTAGCAACAAGTCTTCGAAAATCTTTCTAATCCATATAGCTTCATTAACTGCAGAAGAAGCTGTTACATATTCAGCTTGTGCAGTTGATTGAGCAACTGTATTCTGCTTTCTTGAACTCCAACACACAATGCCAGAACCAAAAGTGAAACAAAATATCCTGTAGTACATTTCATATCATCCATTGATCCTGCACAATCACTATCGGTGAAACCCAGTAGCTTTGTGGAAATACCCCTTTGATAAAGGATTCCAAAATCAAGAGTTCCTTGAACACATCGCAACCCTCTTTTCGCAGCCTTAAAATGTATTTGTGTGGGTGAATTCATGAATCTTGATAGTATACCAGTAGCATACATAATATCAAGTCTTGTTGAGCATAAAAACAACAAACCTCCAATCATGCTTCTATGCATAGAGGATCAACTAGACCTGAATCATCTTTATTTTTCAATTTATCTCCATGTACTGCAGGTGTGCTCACAAATTTGCTTTTTGTGAGACCAAACTTCTTCAATATCTCACCAGCATATTTCTTCTGGGAAATGAATATTCCTTGCTCACATTGTGTGACCTGCATTTCAAGAAAATATACCATTTTTCCCAAATCATTCATTTCAAAAACTTCATCTTTTCTCTGAACTCATTTACTGCTCCAGAATTGCTTCTTGTCACTAATATTTCATCAACATAAATGGATACAATAAGAAGATTTTGATACTCAAGCTTTGCATATAAAGTAGCTTCATTGCAACTTTTTACAAATCTCAAGTTCAACAAGAACTCATTGATTCTTGCATACCACGCCCTTGGAGCCTGCTACAAACCATATAAAGTCTTCCAATAAATGAACTTTATCAGGCGACTCCTTATTGATAAAACCATTTGGTTGAGCAACATAAATTTCTTCTTCAAGTAATCCATTCAAGAAGGCTGATTTCACGTTAAGTTGAAAAACCTCCCAATTTAGTTGAGCAGAAAGAGCAAGTAGAGTTCTCACCATGTCAAGTCGTGCTACCGTTGCAACTGTGTCTGAAAAATCAACACCTTGTTGCTGGGCATAGCCCTTTACAACTAATCTCGCTTTATGCTTGTTTATACTCCCATCACCATTAAACTTCAGCTTAAAGATCCACTTCACACCAATCATTTGCTTATCAAGTGGCTTGTCCGCTAGTATCCAGGTGTCATTTTTCTATATCATTTTGAGCTCCTCCTCCATTGCTGCTTTCCATTCAGGAATATAGACTCTATCAAAGCAACATTGCACCTGTCATAGATGTCTTCCGATGTTCGCGAGCCTTGTAGAGCATAATTTTCATCATCGTTGTCTTTTTCTTGTTCTTCTTCTTCTTCTTCTTCAAATTGACCATGAGCTTCTTCTACTGCATCCATTAGTTATTTGAATGAGTTTACAACCATCTTATTTAAAATCCAAGAACTACTTTCATCAATCTCGACATTTCAAAGCACTACTATAACCAACAAGTATGCCAACTTCAGCTCTTTTATCTAACTTATTGTCGAGGTTCAATTTTGATCGTTTGAATGATCGGGACTCTAAGCGGGAAAGTAAATCAGACACCAAGACTTTCAAGAAAATTTATAGTCCCCCGGAACGGACTTACTAGTATTTTATAAAGTTACGGAGCTTCTCCTCGGAGAATGTGATCGAAGTGATACAGTAAATGTGGGGTGAATAAAATTGTGTGTAG